>JAGFNQ010009075.1:0-207460 GCA_024364735.1 Boesenbergia rotunda | reverse complement strand
AGTAGATGAGTTTAAGATCCAATCAAATACACAAAACATGTATACTCAAATAGTGAATTATCATTTATTAATATAAATGTTTACATCATAAGGCGATTGCCTTAGGACTCTTCTCTCATATTATTAACAAACTCCCACTTGGTCTAATGTCAATCGCTACGGTATCCAATACCATAGGGTCTAACATGTCCCTCAAACTTGCTTTGAGGCAAGGCCTTAGTTAAATGATCCGCTATATTCCTTTCAGTGGGAACTCTCTCAATTTGTATGTCATTCCTACTTATAATCTCTCTGATCAGATAATAGCGTCGAAGCACGTGTTTGGATCGCTGATGAGACCTTGGTTCCTTCGCTTGTGTAATAGCTCCATTGTTGTCGCAGTAAACCGGCACTGCTTCATCAATGGTTGGAACCACGCCAAGTTCTGAGACAAACTTCTTGATCCAAACTGCTTCCTTTGCTGCTTCCGAAGCAGCGATATATTCCGCTTCCGTGGTAGAATTTGCTACGGTGTCTTGTTTGGAACTTTTCCAACTTACTGCGCCTCCATTCAAAGTAAATACGTATCCAGACTGCGATTTGAAGACATCCTTATCTGTCTGGAAACTGGCATCTGTATACACACGTATTACCATATCTCCTTCTCCATATATTAGGAACACATCCTTAGTTCTTCTTAAGTACTTAAGGATTGTCTTTACAACCGCCCAATAATCCATTCCCGGATCCGACTGGTATCTGCTTGTGACGCTCAAAGCATACGATACATCGGGTCTTGTACATAACATAGCAGACATGATAGATCCTATTGCGGATGCATAGGGAATCTTATTCATGCAAATCCTCTCGTCTTCTGTGCGCGGACACATAGACTTTGAAAGGTTGATCCCATGCCTGATGGGAAGGTAACCTTTCTTGGATTCCGACATGCTAAACCTTTTTAGCACTCGGTCTATATACGTAGACTGCGAAAGACCAAGCAACCGTTTTGATCTATCTCTATAGATTCTAATCCCAAGGATATAGGTTGCTTCTCCCAGGTCTTTCATGGAGAAAGTTTTAGATAACCAAATTTTAACTGTCTGTAAAACTGATATATCGTTTCCTATAAGTAAGATGTCATCGACATATAATACTAGGAATACGACTGCACACCCACTAACCTTCTTGTACACACAAGGTTCGTCAGGATTTTGTGAGAAATCAAACTCTTTGATTGTCTCATCAAAACGGATGTTCCAGCTCCTTGATGCTTGCTTAAGTCCATATATGGATCGTCGAAGCTTGTATACTTTGGTTTTATCAACCGATGTGAAACCTTCAGGTTGTATCATGTATACATCCTCAAGCAGGTTTCCATTAAGGAAAGCTGTTTTCACATCCATTTGCCATATCTCATAATCATAATGAGCTGCTATGGCTAGGAGCATCCGAATGGATTTAAGCATAGCTACTGGCGAATAGGTTTCGTCATAATCAATTCCTTGTTTCTGACGATATCCTTTTGCCACTAATCTAGCTTTAAAGGTAACTACATTACCTTTCATGTCGGTTTTCTTCTTGAAAACCCACTTGCACCCTATGGGCTTAATCCCTTCGGGTGGGTTAACCAAGTCCCATACTTGATTTTCGTACATGGAATCCATTTCCGACTTCATGGCCTCAAGTCATTTGTCCCTTTCTGAACTTTTCAGGACATCTTCATAACTGATAGGTTCATCATCGCTTATGAGTAACACGTCGTTCGATTCACTTACGAGAAATCCGTATCTCTCTGGAATATTGCGTGCCCTATCAGACCTATGAAGAGGTGGTGTTGTTTTAGATTCAACTGATAGCTCATCACTATGAATTATCGGTTGCGGGTCTAGACTAGGTGTCTCTGTAATGTCTATTGGAGTTTCTTGAACTTCATCAAGTTCAATGCCACTCCCACTGTTTTCTTGTAAAAGAAATTCTTTTTCTAAAAATACAGCATGCCTTGAAACAAACACCTTTTGTTCCAAGGGATGATAGAATTGGTAACCCTTCGTTACCTTAGGGTATCCAATAAATAGACATTTATCAGACTTAGCATCCAATTTGTCTGATACAATCCGATTCACATAAGCAGGACAACCCCATATCTTAAGGTGAGTTAAGTGAGGTTTCTTACTATTCCATGTCTCATATGGAGTAGTAGAGACTACCTTGGTCGGGACTCTGTTTAGCAAGTAAATAGCTGTCTTAAGTGCATAACCACAAAAGGATTTTGGAAGAGTTGCATGATTCATCATCGACCTAACCATGTCCATCAAGGTTCGGTTGCGCCTCTCAGATACACCATTATGCTGTGGTGTATACGGCGGAGTCCATTGAGACAATATCCCATTGTCCCTTAGATAATCTTGAAATTCTTGACTCAAGTATTCACCACCCCGATCGGATCGAAGTATTTTAATACTTTTGCCAAGTTGTTTCTCTACTTCATTTTTGAACTCTTTGAATTTCTCAAAAGCTTCAGATTTGTGTTTCATCAAGAACACATACCCGAATCGTGAGTGATCATCGATAAAGGTAATGAAGTAGCTATAGCCTCCTTGTGCAAGAGTTGACATTGGTCCACATACATCAGTATGTATTAGACCAAGCAATTCTCCCACTGAATTACCTTTTCCGGAGAAGGGTAATTTTGTCATCTTGCCTTTTAAGCATGATTCGCATGTATCAAATGAACCGGGTTCAAATGATTCCAGAATTCCACATCGATGTAATTCGGTCATGCGTTTCTTACTTACATGGCCAAGACGGCAATGCCAAGTGTAGGAGTCTATTCGATTATCTATTCGAGCACGTTTGTTGCTAACTTCGATATTGAAAACGTCACTGGATAAATCTAATGTGTAGATGTCATTGCACAAAGTTTCATTCCCATAAAGAACGTCATTTAAAGTTATGTAACAACAATTGTTATTAAAAGTTAAATGATAACCTTTTTCATTCAAACATGAAATAGATACAATGTTCTTTATTAACAAAGGAACGAAATAACAATTATCCAATTCTAAGACACGTCCAGTGGGGAGCTTTAGCAAATATGTTCCGATGGCAACAGCAGCAATCTTTGCTCCATTCCCAACTCGCAAATCTGCTTCTCCTTTGACGAGTCTTCTTCTATTCCTTAGCCCCTGTATGTCATTACATATATGTGAGCTACACCCAGTATCAAGTACCCAGGTATCTGAGGAAATAGAGTGACATTCAATAACGAAGATACCTGAAGAGGATGGGGCATCGGATGCCTTCTTCTTCAAGGACTCAAGATAAACCTTGCAGTTTCTTCGACAGTGACCCTCCTTGCCACAATGATGTCAGGTTCCTTTTGGTTTCTTTTCAGTCTTCTTGGCATTTTTCTTCTTCCCTTTGTTCTGTTCTTTGGCCTTCCTCTTAGAACCTTTCTTCGAGGAACCAACTAACAGTACCGCCTTGTGATCCGGCTTTACAGAAGGCTCTACAGTCTTCAGCAGGTTGAGCAACTCAGGAATGGTGGTCTCTAGTTTGTTCATCCGATAGTTCATCACAAATTGTGAATAACTCTTGAGCAAACAACTCAGAATTAAGTCAATACTTAGTTCATGATCCATTACAAAACCGAGTGCGCTCAGTCGCTCAATGTACCCCAACATCTTTAACACAAACTGCGAGGCAGAAGTGTCTTCCTGCATCTTAGTGGTGAAGAGGAGTCTGGAGACTTCGAACCTTTCGGATCTCACCTGCTCTTCAAACAACTCATGAAAATGGAAGATGATGGTATAAGCATCCATATGCTCATGCTGCTTTTGCAGCTCAGGTACCATAGAGGCTAGCATGATGCAACTCGCAAGTTTAGAATCGGTCACATGTTTCTGATAGGCCAACAATTGGTCTGGAGTTGCATTCTTTGGAGGATGGGTGGGAAGTTGATCTTTAAGGACATAAGCAAGCTTCTCTGCCTTAAGGACTATCCTTAGGTTTCGAAGCCAGTCCATGTAGTTCGGCCCAGTCAGTTTATTGCTGTCCAAAATGGAACGCAAGTTTAGAGAAGACATGATCGAGTGATTATACTAGAAATACAAATTGAGTTTATGTGAGAAGAATGATTAAAGAATGTATCAACATACATAAATAAAATCCTATTTATTTTTCAAATTGAATAACCCTTTTTATCAATTCAGGAGATCGTAGGAACATCTCCAAATAAGTTGATATCCAACCATAGATAAGAACCACCATGGCTGTGGCCATCATGTTATTCTTAGCTATGAAGGTAGGTAATTATACCGATTACATATCACATATATGTAACTATCACTTTATGCTATCAACTAATTGAATGTTTGCATAAATCATTGGGTTGTTAACTCATTAACAAGTATGTAACATTTTACATAGCACCCAACTGCACCTCTCTTTACATCGACCTTGGCTGTGGCACAACAAATCGATGCTCCAAACTTAAGGCTGACCCATTAATCAAGAAATAGTTTTAATATGGTTGGATCTCATTCAACCGTTTAGTTAGGCTTGGATGTGTCCAACAACCAAAACTAAGGATTCACCTCTGACTCCAACTATATTATTCATAAACTAATTCCATGGTTTGAACATGTTGAGGTTCAAGTCGGGCATGGATGTGTCCATCAACCCAAACGAGAAACAAAACTCCGATTCTAACCATATTAATGGAAGGTGTTAGCCTTAATATTTTGTAAGAGGTTTTGGGTCTCATCTTTTCTAAGCACATTCATGACATATGATTATGTCATGACTAACGATTTCCTTAATAAAGTATGTATGTGACTTAAGTTATCAAGTCTCATTAATTGAATTAGGAACCGGATTTCCTAATTCTAATCTCATACTATATTAAAGGAATTGTTTTGGGAAACAATTTCCTAAATTGTCATAATCAATTTCGAAAATAATATGTTCAAGACTTTGATTTCTCTAAATCAAATCTTATTAAATTAAGAGATAATTCCCTTAATTCAACCACATATTATTTTCATGAAAATCACAATTAAGAAACTCTATAGGAAACCATTTTCCTAATTAATTTTGGAGACAACAATATGTAAGAGCATCACCTCTTAAAGCATATTTTATTCATGGATTTAATTAATTACAACAAATCGTTTTCTAAGGGTGGCTCCCCGAGACTCATATACCCAAAGAAAAATAATTTGTTGTAAATCCAATTGGACGGCTCCCCGAGGCTCAATCCAAATCAAACATGACAATTTCAATTAAAAATTGGGAAATTAAATTACAACAACTAGCTTTAAATTGGACGGCTCCCCGAGGCTCAATCCAAAATAAAGAATTTTGTTGTCAATTTAAAGACCAATTCAAATTTAATTGTCAATTAACTGTCCATGAATTTGTCTAGACTTTCTTTAAAGAAAGTGCCTAAAATTGCGAGATTTCATAAATTGGTTTTCAGAATAATTGTAAGTTTCTGGTACAAAGAAAACTTTCATATTTCCAAAGTTGGAAAATTTCTAAAATAGAAAATTTCCAAAATTGGAAAGTTTCCAAAGATGGGAAGCTTTCACAATTATTATAAAATTTTTAGAAACTAGGATATTTCAAAAGTTTGCGAAATTTCATGAGGATTTCCAAACTTAGAAATTCCTAAATCTAAAATTTATTATAATTGGAAAGTTTCCATAATTGAAATTTTTTCCAAAATTGAGATTATGACAAGTGTTCCGCAAAACAATTATATGATTATGTCGAACACTAACTAGCTCTGATACCACTGTTAGGACCGGGTGCATGTCGACAAGGATACGGGTTAGTAAAATTTTAAATTTTTACGTGCAGCGGAAGAATTAGCATAAAATAATTTCAAAAATTATTTTAACCACGTATCTAGCATGCAACCTTATGGTGTGTGGGCATAATCATAAATTAAAACTTTGCGGAAAAGTAAACTAATTTACTAAGTACCTCTCGTAACTCGAAGTAAGGGACGAGATCCAACCGTAGCGTCCCTTGGAAGCTCCGCCTCTATTCGCGTCCACGCCGAGTTCTCTTCGGGATGACTTCGCAAAGTCACGAGTTTTGTGCCGACGAGAACTACTAGATTCTCTAAAGGCACAACTTAGATGATCAAGAGATAAGATAGAAAACTAACCACCAAAGACACGGAATCCCTATTCCGAGAAGAAAGGAGTTGCGATCCGCTTCTTCTTCTTCTTCTTCTTCGGCTTCTCCTTCTTCTTGATGGCTCACGGCAACTTGAAGTTGGAGGTGCGCCGGCCCTAGCTCACAAGGAGGGCGCCGGCCCTAGGATGCCCTAAGGGGCGCCGGCCCTAAGGGGAAGGAGGGAGGAGGGGAAGAGAATAGAAGAGAGAGAGGGAGAGGTTAGCTCTATACCAATTGACAACTCAATTGATTGGAATTAAGGGCTTGCCTTTGGTTCCTTTATATAGTATCATCTCCGTTGCCAAGTCTCCTCTTTAACGGAATTTTACATAAGAAATTTATCCTATAAATTCTCTTATTAATTATTCCGTTTAAGCCAAGTTTTATTATAACTAACTTTATAATAAAACAAATTATTCTTTAATTATGGAATAAATTTTATAAGAAATTTATAAATTTTCTTTTAATGGAAAAATCAATTCATAATTGATTTTATAAAATTAAAATAAACCACTCCACGGATTATTTTAATTTCCCAAAAGGAAATAAATTTCTATAAATTTATTTATATAAATTTATTTATACAAATTTATTTATCCATAATTTATAAAACAAATCGTGCTAGATTTATTTTATTAATTAAACCAATTAAATTGGTTTTCTTCCCCTTTAATGGCCGGCCACAACAAAGAGGTTTGGCACCCTCTTTGGCCGGCCAAACCAACCCGAACCGATCGCGAATTAAACTCATTTAATTCGCCCAATAAGCCTTCAAAAGACTTAGCCATTTTTAGCTTCCATTGCGCCTCTGACAAATTCAGATTCGACTTATTTCTCTTGATCGGAAAATCCAATTTTCAACTCGTTTTAAATCCCTCGGATTACTAGTAGTGCGTGTGACTAAATAAGCTTTCGATTTATGTTGGCCGTCTATAATCAACAAATTATAGAACGATCATGAGTGGCACCTAGTAGTACATCATGACCCCCAATTAATCGAAAGATCAACGGTTTGACCTTAGAAGAAATTATTCTGAAACCCTTCAGCAGCTCTAATGAATCGTGCCCCATTCCCTTCACCACCTTATACCCACTTGGTTCAGGACACGGTCTATATGTGTCAGTCCCCACTAGGCTGACTACGTCACACCTAGCCCAAGTAGTGTCTTTCTCGTCCTTTGGATTTCTAATTACTCTCATGTGTTTAAGAGACTCGCACTCTAAACCTAATATACTCTGGCCAGAGGTTTTGAGTAACAATCCGACGATAGGCCTGGGTATACATCTCCTCGCAAGGAGTGGTGAATCCTTTGTAGGCTGTTCAAACATCTTCGGGCACTTCGGCTTATACTCAATCATCCTGGGTCCACACCTCCTTGGAGATGCTTGCTTAAGATGTTAAAGTATAAGTCTCCATGACTAAGATGACTTGAACACCGCAAGTCAACGGAACATCGCACTTAAGCTGCAGTAAGAACTTCATTGACATATCTACATGTAGATTCCCGTATAAAGTCTTACAGCTAGTCACTCTAATGAACTAGTTCCCTTAACTAGCATCCATGTTTATCTCCGGACATCCCAATGTCACCAGTCAGTGAGAATCAGCTGATTAGAGAATAACCCATGCTAGTCTCAACAGAAATGATAGTGTCCGTATTTATCAATTCATCGACTAGGGATATTTTCAATACTTCACAATTGCACATTTAGAGATAGTCACTAGTTGTGATCCCATCACAAATTCTCTTATGCTGTGAATTGTATTGCGGACATTCAGTAGATGAGTTCAAGATCCCAATCAAATACACAAAACATGTATACTCAAATAGTGAATTATCATTTATTAATATAAATGTTTACATCATAAGGTGATTGCCTTAGGACACTTCTCTCATATCATTAACAGAGACTACCTTGGTCGGGACTCTGTTTAAGTAAACTGCTGTCTTAAGTGCATAGCCCCAAAAGGATTTTGGAAGAGTTGCATGATTCATCATCGACCTAACCATGTCCATCAAGGTTCGGTTGCGCCTCTCAGATACACCATTTTGCTGTGGTGTATACGGCGGAGTCCATTGGGACAATATCCCATTGTCCCTAAGATAATCTTGAAACTCTTGACTTAAGTATTCTCCAACTCGATCGGATCGAAGGATCTTAATACTTTTGCCAAGTTGTTTCTCTACTTCATTTCTGAACTCTTTGAATTTCTCAAAAGCTTCAGGTTTGTGTTTATCAAGAACACATACCCGAATCGTGAGTGATCATCGATAAAGGTGATGAAGTAGCTATAGCCTCCTTGTGCAAGAGTTGACATTGGTCCACATACATCAGTATGTATTAGACCAAGCAATTCTCCCACTGGATTACCTCTTCCGGAAAAGGGTAATTTGGTCATCTTTCCTTTTAAGCATGATTCGCATGTATCAAATGAACCGGGTTCAAATGATTCCAGAATTCCACATCGATGTAATTCGGTCATGCGTTTCTTACTTACATGGCCAAGACGGCAATGCCAAGTGTAGGAGTCTATTCGATTATCTATTCGAGCACGTTTGTTGCTAACTTCGATATTGAAAACGTCACTGGATAAATCTAATGTGTAGATGTCATTGCACAAAGTTCCATTCCCATAAAGAACGTCATTTAAAGTTATGTAACAACAATTGTTATTAAAAGTTAAATGATAACCTTTTTCATTCAAACATGAAATAGATACAATGTTCTTTATTAACAAAGGAACGAAATAACAATTATCCAATTCTAAGACACGTCCAGTGGGGAGCTTTAGCAAATATGTTCCGATGGCAACAGCAGCAATCTTTGCTCCATTCCCAACTCGCAAATCTGCTTCTCCTTTGACGAGTCTTCTTCTATTCCTTAGCCCCTGTATGTCATTACATATATGTGAGCTACACCCAGTATCAAGTACCCAGGTATCTGAGGAAATAGAGTGAAATTCAATAACGAAGATACCTGAAGAGGATGGGGCATCGGATGCCTTCTTCTTCAAGGACTCAAGATAAACCTTGCAGTTTCTTCGACAGTGACCCTCCTTGCCACAATGATGTCAGGTTCCTTTTGGTTTCTTTTCAGTCTTCTTGGCATTTTTCTTCTTCCCTTTGTTCTGTTCTTTGGCCTTCCTCTTAGAACCTTTCTTCGAGGAACCAACTAACAGTACCGCCTTGTGATCCGGCTTTACAGAAGGCTCTACAGTCTTCAGCAGGTTGAGCAACTCAGGAATGGTGGTCTCTAGTTTGTTCATCCGATAGTTCATCACAAATTGTGAATAACTCTTGGGCAAACAACTCAGAATTAAGTCAATACTTAGTTCATGATCCATTGCAAAACCGAGTGTGCTCAGTCGCTCAATGTACCCCAACATCTTTAACACAAACTGCGAGGCAGAAGTGCCTTCCTGCATCTTAGTGGTGAAGAGGAGTCTGGAGACTTCGAACCTTTAGGATCTCGCCTGCTCTTCAAACAACTCATGAAGATGGAAGATGATGGTATAAGCATCCATATGCTCATGCTGCTTTTGCAGCTCAGGTATCATAGAGGCTAGCATGATGCAACTCGCAAGTTCAAAATCGGTCACATGTTTCTGATAGGTCATTAGCTGGTCTGGAGTTGCACCTTCTGGAGGAGGGTTAGGAAGTTGATTTTCAAGGACATAAGCAAGCTTCTCTGCCTTGAGGACTATCCTCAGGTTTTGAAGCCAGTCCATGAAGTTTGGCCCAGTCAGTTTTTTTTTTGTGTCCAAAATGGAACGCAAGTTCAGAGAAGACATGATCGAGTGATTAACCTAGAAATACAAATTGAGTTTATGTGAGAAGAATGATTAAAGAATGTATCAACATACATTAATAAAATCCTATTTATTTTTCAAATTAAATAACTCTTTTTATCAATTCGAGAGATCGTAGGAACATCTCCAAATAGGTTGATATCCAACCATAGATAAGAACCACCATGGCTGTGGCCATCAAGTTATTCTTAGCTATGAAGGTAGGTAATTATACCGATTACATATCACATATATGTAACTATCACTTTATGCTATCAACTAATTGAATGTTTGCATAAATTATTGGGTTGTTAACTCATTAACAAGTATGCGACATTATACATAGCACCCAACTGCACCTCTCTTTACATCGACCTTGGCTGTAGCACAACAAATCGATGCTCCAAGCTTAAGGCTGACCCATTAATCAAGAAATAGTTTTAATATGGTTGGAGCTCATTCAACCGTTTAGTTAGGCTTGGATGTGTCCAACAACCAAAACTAAGGATTGATCTCTGACTCCAACTACATTATTCATAAACTAATTCCATGGTTTGAACATGTTGAGGTTTAAGCTGGGCATAGATGTGTCCATTAACCCAAACGAGAAACAAAACTCCGATTCTAACCATATTGATGGAAGGTGTTGGCCTTAATATTTTGTAAGGGGTTTTGGGTTTCATCTTTTCCTTTTAATGCACATTCATGACATATAATTATGTCATGACTAACGATATCCTTAATAAAGTATGTATGTGACTTATGTTATCAAGTCTCATTAGTTGAATTAGGAAACGGATTTCCTAATTCTAATTTCATACTTTATTCAAGGAATTGTTTTGGGAAACAATTTCCTAAATTGTTATAATCAATTTCGGAAATAATATGTTTAAGACTTTGATTTCTCTAAATCAAATCTTATTAAATTAAGAGACAGATTCTCTTAAATCAACCACATATTATTTTCATAAAAATCTCATTTAAGAAAACTCTATAGGAAACCATTTTCCTAATTAATTTTGGAGACAACAATATGTAAGAGTATCACCTCTTAAAGCATATTTTATTCATGGATTTAATTAATTACAACAATTCGTTTTCTAAGGGTGGCTCCCCGAGGCTCAGATACCCAAAGAAAAATAATTTGTTGTAAATCCAATTGGACGGCTCCCCGAGGCTCAATCCAAATCAAACATGACAATTTCAATTAAAAATTGGAAATTAAATTACAACAACTAGCTTTAAATTGGACGGCTCCCCGAGGCTCAATCCAAAATAAAGTATTTTGTTGTCAATTTAAAGACCAATTCAAATTTAATTGTCAATTAACTGTCCATGAATTTGTCTAGACTTTCTTAAAAGAAAGTGCCCAAAATTGCGAGATTTCATAAATTGGTTTTCAGAATAATTGTATGTTTCTAGTACAAAGAAAACTTACATATTTCCAAAGTTGGAAAATTTCTAAAATAGAAAATTTCCAAAATTGGAAAGTTTCCAAAGATGGGAAGTTTTCACAATTATTATAAAATTTTTAGAAACTAGGATATTTCAAAAGTTTGCGAAATTTTATGAGGATCTCCAAACTTAGAAATTCCTAAATCTAAAATTTATTATAATTGGAAAGTTTCCATAATTGAAAATTTTTTTCCCAAAATTGAGATTATGACAAAGTTTTCCGCAAAACAATTATATGATTATGTCGAACACTAACCGGCTCTGATACCACTGTTGGGACCGGGTGCATGTCGACAATGATACGGGTTCGTAAAATTTTAAATTTTTACGTGCAGCGGAAGTATTAGCATAAAATAATTTCCTAAATTATTTTAACCACGTATCTAGAATGCAACCTTATGATGTGTTGACATAATCATAAATTAAAACTTTGAAGAAAAAGTAAACTAATTTACTAAGTACCTCTCGTAACTCGAAGTAAGGGACGAGATCCAACCGTAGCGTCCCTTGGAAGCTCCGCCTCTATTCGCGTCCACGCTGAGTTCTCTTCGGGATGACTTCGCAAAGCCACGAGTTTTGTGCCGACGAGAACTACTAGATTCTCCAAAGACACAACTAGAAGAACAAGAGAAAAGATAGGAAACTAACCGCCCGAGAAACGGAATCGAATTCTGAGAAGGAAGGAGATGTGATCCGCTTCTTCTTCTTCTTGGTTGGCTTCTCCTTGGTGTAGATTGCTCACGCCAACTCCTTGGAGAACAATGAAGGTGCGCCGGCCCTAGGAGATCTAGGTTGGGCGCCGGCCCTAGATGGGAGGGAGATGGAGAAGAGAATAAGAGAGAGAGAGGGAGAGGATTAACAATTAGGATATTCAAGGCTTGCCTTTGGTTCCTTTATATAGTAGTCTCTCCCTTGCCAAGTCTCTCTTTTAACGGAATTTTTCATAAGAAATTTATCCTATAAATTTTCTTATGAATTATTCTGTTTAAGCCAAGTTTTATTATAACTAACTTTATAATAAAACAAATAGATCTCTCCTTTTATTATGGAATAAATTTTACAAGAAAATTATAAATTTTCTTATTATGAAAAATCAATTCATAATTGATTTTATAAAATTAAAATAAACCATTCCATGCTTCATTCCCTTCACCATCTTATACCCACTTGGTTCAGGACATGGTCTGTGTGTGTCAGTCCCCACTAGGCTGACTACGTCACACCTAGCCCAAGTAGTGTCTTTCTCGTCCTTTGGATTTCTAATTACTCTCATGTATTTAAAAGACTCATACTCTAAACATGATATGCTCTGGCCAGAGGCTTTGAGTAACAATCCGACGATAGGCCTGGGTATACATCTCCTCGCAAGGAGTGGTAAATCCTTTGTAGGCTGTTCAAACATCTTCGGGCACTTCGGCTTATACCCAACCATCCTGGGTCCACACCTCCTTGGAGATGCTTGCTTAAGATGTTAAAGTATAAGTCTCCATGACCAAGATGACTTGAACACCGCAAGTCAAAGGAACATCGCACTTAAGCTGCGGTAAGAACTTCATTGACATATCTATATGTAGATTACCATATGAAGTTTTACAGCTAGTCACTCCAATGAACTAGTTCCCTTAACTAGCATCCATGTTTATCTCCGGACATCCCAATGTCACCAGCCAGTGAGAATCAGCTGATTAGAGAATATCCCCCACTTGTGCTTCCGACTTGACCAACTTACTAAAGATGATTCTAAAAATTGGCAACCCCCACTTGTGCTTTTCCGATCCAACTTGCACCCAGCATAGTCAGAATCGGTATAGCCTATCAAATCAAACGACTTTATACGGGGGTACCAAAGATCGACTCCAATTGTTCCCTTAAGGTATCTCAAAATTCTCTTAACAATAATTAAATGAGATTCCTTGGCACATACTTAGTACCTAGCGCACATACCCACAGCAAAAAGAATATCCGGACGACTTGCTGTGAGGTATAGCAAACTACCAATCATACTCCTATATTGAGTCAAATCTACTGGCTTCCCACTCTCGTCATTATCTAATCATGTGCTAGTCGCCATGGGAGTGGTTACCTCCTTAGAGTCACTCATGTTGAATTTTTTGAGTATCTCTTGAGTATATTTGGACTGATGCACATGGATTCCGTCTCGAGTTTGTTTGATTTCAAGTCCAAGGAGGAAAGTCAATTCTCCCACTAAACTCATTTCAAACTCACTCTCTATGTGTCCAATGAACTCATTCAAATAACCCTTGTTAGTGGAGCCACAAATTATGTTATCGACATATACTTGGGTTACAAAAATATTATCACCATCTCTACGTAGAAATAGTGTAGGGTCTATTTGACCTCTAATGAAGTCTTTCTCAATTAAGAATGTTGACAACCACTCATACCAAGCCCGAGGTGCTTGTTTTAGCCCATAAAGAGCCTTCTTAAGCTTAAACACGTGGTTTGGAAATTCAGAATTTTCAAACCCCGATAGTTGTTCAACATAGACCTCTTCTCTAATGAAGCCATTTAAGAAGGTCGATTTTACATCCATTTGATAGAGTTTGAAACATCTATGTGCTGCAAATGCAAGCATCAACCGAATGGATTCCAATCATGCCACGGGAGCATATGTCTCATCGTAATCAAGACCTTCAAATTGACTATAGCCCTTGGCTACTAGGCGTGCCTTGTTTCTAACGATTTCTCCCTTATAGTTCAATTTATTTTTGAAGACTCATTTAGTTCCAATAATCGTGGTCTTCTTAGGTCTAGGAACTAAATCCCAAACCTGGCTTCTCTCAAATTGACCTAATTCATCTTGTATAGCGATAATTCAATCGAGATCATGCAATGCCTCGTCAACTATTCTAGGTTCGATTTTAGAGATCAAGGCAACCTCATTCCTAAAGAATGATCTAGTCCTAACCCCATGATGGATATCTCCAACAATTTGGTCATGGGAATGACTAGAGGCTAACCTAGTTTGCCTTGGTGTTGGAGGTACTTCCTGGAGTCTTCCCTAAAAACCTATAAATGAGGACTCGATTTTGCACATAGCAAGCTGTGTTTACAGCTTCATCCCACAAGTAGCTCGGTAAAGAGTACTCATTGAGCATGCTTCGTGCAGCCTCTTGTAAGACTCGGTTCTTCCTCTCTACAACACCATTTTGCTGTGGTGTTCTAGGAGTAGAGAACTCATGTCTATACCCTTTTTCTTAACAAAATTTTAAAAACCTATGATTTTGAAATTCTCCTCCATGATCACTCCTAATAGTTTTGATTGTTGAAGATTTTTCATTTTCAATTCTTCTACAAAAACAAATAAAATATCTAAGGTTTGATCCTTATGTTTTAGAAAATAAATCCAAGTATATCTAGTATAGTCATCAATAATTACAAAGCAATATCTATTACCATTCAATAAAATGATTGTACTACAATCAAACAAGTCTATATGCAATAAATCTAAAGCGGTAGAGATACTTACAGCGCTTTTACCTTTGTGAGACACTTTTGTTTGCTTACCCATTTGACATGTATCACATAACTTTTCCTTTTCGTATTTGATGCTTTGTAAGCCTCGCACAAGTCCCTTGTTGGCCAATTTCCGGATGTTCTACATGTTGACGTGAGCCAACCTCCGGTGTCAAAGCCAAGACTCTTCTTCTTTTGACATGAAACACTTAATAGAGGCATTAGTAGCACTTTTAAATGAAACTTGATAAATATTGTCTACTCTTGTGTCTACTAGTACTGTGTCATTATGTCTAACTAGACATTGACTTGGGTGAAACTGAATTGTGTATCCCACATCACACAATTGACTGACACTTAGGAGATTGAAAGTCATCCCCTTGACTAGAAGGACATTCTTGATCCTAAGACATTCGGATATTTGAATGTCTCCTATTCCTACAACCTTAAGACTACCATTGTTACCAAATGATGCATTACCTCTACTTTTCTTTGTAGGGTAGTGAATAATGATCTATCCCCGGTCATGTGTTTGGAGCACCCACTATCAACAAACCAAGTTGATAGAATCTCCCCCTCAATCAATGCCTACACAACACGAAAAATAGATGATTTAGGTACCCAAACCTTGGGACTTAATGCACCTACAATGCAAGATTTTGGCACCCATGCCTTTATCATTTTCTTTCTAATTCCTTGAACCCTAGAAAAATGAGTTCTAGACATCAATGAGACAAAGCTAGGTTCCTTAGGTCGGTAACCTATACCGGCCTTGTTGTAAACCGCTCTTTGAGCGTTAAGGATCATGTCCAAGGTCTTGGACCTAGTTGAGAATTTCTCAAGAGAATTCTTGAGTTTCTCAACTTCACTATTCAAGGCCTTGTTTTCATCCTCAAGGACTTCAACATGTAAATCATCAATATCCTCATCCTTAGAGGTTTTTAATTGTTCTACCTCTAATTTTAAGGACTTCACCTTGTCCTTATATTTCTTAAGCAAATTAGTTAAACATGCTATTGTTCTATAACATATATCTAATTCAGGAGAGATTACCTCTTCATCATCCGAAGATGATGAAGCTGCGGTTGATGGCTCACTTGATTCATCACTACTCTCCATATCTTCTAAGGCCTTAAGAGCCACGTGGCGAGTGCTCTTCTCCTCCTTCTCTTCTTCGGATGAGCTGGATGAAGACTTATCCCATATGGCCTTCAAGGCCTTCTTCTTCTTTGCCTTCTCCTCCTTCCTCTTTAGTTTTGGACACTCATTTTTGTAGTGCCCCTTTTTGCTACATTCATAACAAGTCACGTTAGATTTATCAATCTTATTTTCATTAGTATTACCTTTCCCCTTGTAGCGCCGACTCTTCCTCATCATCCTTCTCACAAAATTGGCTATCTCAGTTAATGAAGACTCGCTCCCGTCCTCATCGGATTCGGATGAAGAAGATGAGACCTCCTTCTCCTTCTTCTTTTCTTTCTTCTTCTTTGCCTTGTCCCCTGCAACAAGAGCAATACCCTTCTCCTTTGAGCCTTTGTTAGCAATCTCATGAAGTTCCATTTCACAGAAAAAATCATCTAATTTTACGATGGACAAGTCCTTGGATACCTTGTAGGCATCCACCATGGATGACCACAAGGCATTCCTAGGAAAAGATTTAAGCACATACCTTACAAGGTCGCGATTCTCGACCTTCTCATCGATGGAATGCAAACCATTAAGTATCTCCTTGAATCGACCATGAAGTTCACTTACAGTTTCAGACTCTTTCATGGTGAGGTTCTGAA
This sequence comes from Boesenbergia rotunda, assembly GCA_024364735.1. NCBI lineage: Eukaryota > Viridiplantae > Streptophyta > Magnoliopsida > Zingiberales > Zingiberaceae > Boesenbergia > Boesenbergia rotunda. Next base: position 190,783 of record JAGFNQ010009075.1, on the reverse strand, counting down.
GTTGATCAAAGAAAAGATCCCTCTTTGCTATTCGGGAATCTATAGTGCCTTCATGAAGCTCAATGGGTTTGTTCCATAGATCCTTGGCACTTGAGAAAGGACCAACCTTGATGAGTTGCTCCTTGGTCATCCCACACTGCAGGGTGACCACAGCCTTAGCATCAGCCTCTCCCTTCTTGGTTTGTTCGACTGACCACCTTGATGAGTCGAGTTCCTTGCCCTCAGCATGTTGGGTCCGGGTGCATGTTGACATGGATGCGGGTTCGTAATTTTAAAATTAATTACGTGCAGCGAAAGGTTTAGCATAAATAATTTCTCTAAATCATTTAACCACACAACTAAGCATGCAATTTTATCTTGTGTAGACATGATCATATATTTGAAATTTTGCAGAAACGTAAACTAATTTACGTATTACCTCGCGTAACTCGAAGGAAGGGACGAGATCCAACTGTAAGCGTCTCTTAGAAGCTCCGCCTCTATTCGCGTCCACGCCGAGTATCTTCGGGATGACTTCGTAAAGCCACGAGTTTCATGTTCTTGAGAACTACTAGATTCTCCGAGAATGCGACAAGAAAAACCAAGAGAGAAGTCGGGAGACTAACCACAAAAGGATGGTCGGAATCAATATTCCGGCGAAGCAAAAGAAGAGGCTTGCGGTAAAAAGGATCCTTGCGGCAAACTCTAATTCCGGCAGCACCTTCTTCCGGCCAAGAGATGGCTGGAGTTTCCTTCTCCGGCAGCAGGTGGTGGTCGGCAGGGAAAGGGCAGGGGCAGCCGGCTGGTGCTCCTTCTTGGGGCTGGTTGGCGCACGTCAAGAAGGGGAGAAGAGAAGGAGAGAAAGAGAGGGAGAGAGCCTATGCCTTCATCTCTTCGATTATCTCCCAAGCCTTGCCTTGGGTCCTTTATACAGTGGCCTCTCAACCATCAAGTCTCTCAAATATGGAATAACTTATTCCATCATGCCAAGTTTGACTTTATATCATGGTTAAAATCATATTTTAATTCATGATAAAAATCAATCAAGTCTCTTCTCTCCTATGGAATAAATTTCCTTATCATGGTAAATCAATCCATGATTAATTTTATAAAATAAACCAATCCATGGTTCATTTTAATTTCCATGAAAAATAAACCAAACCTTGGTTTATTATATATAAAAAATTTATATCATCCATAATTTTATAAAACAAACCACACTTGGTTTATTTTATAAATTGAACCAAAAACTTGGTTCTCTCCCTTTGTTGTGGACAGCCAAGCAAAGAGGATGGATGCCCTCTTTGGCCGGTCCATCCAAGTCAAGCCCCAATGAATTAAAATTATTTAATTCATCTATTAAGTCTTTAAAAGACTTATCCATTTTACGCTTCCGATGCGTCTCTGAAAAATTCAGATTCGACTTATCGTTTGGCTCAACCAAACTTAATCTCTCTTGATTGGAAAATCTAATTTTCAACTTGTTTTAAATCCCTCGGATTACTCGTAGTGCGTGTGACTAAATAGGCTTTCGATTTATGTTGGTCGTCTATAATTAATCAATTAATTATAGAACGATCACAAGTGGCACCTGTTGGATCGAGAAAACCGATAGAGGGGGGTGAATATCGGAAATCGTTCGGAATTTCGTAAAGAGCAATTGCACAGCGGAAGTAAAAATAAACACAACACAGAGACACAGTCGATTTTACTTGGTTTGGAGCCTGTGTCGACTCCTACTCCAAGGCCCACGGTCGTTGACCGTTTACTTTGGGCAATTCTATATGACGCGCAATAATAGTTACAGAATTTGGATACAAAGTAAGTGCACGAAAATAATAATCAAGAATTGCACTCTTCGTTACCGACGTCCGGAGTGTATTGACTTTTTCGGGGCAGCGGGACGTCGTCGGCTCGAGTTGGAGTGTTTCCGGAGCAAGGCACGAGCGTAGAAGAGCTTTGAGGCGTTGAAAAGAATTGATGCTTGGAAGCCTTGGTCGAGGGTCCTTTATATAGGGCCTGGGGGCGCCCGGGACGTCGGGGGCGCCCCCCACGTGGCCTTTGATCCGCAAAGGTCTCGGTCAGCGTCTATCCTCTGGATCCGCTTTGACCGGGGTGCCCGGAGCGCTCGGGGTGCCCGGATTGACCGGGTCAAGCGTTATCTGCTTGGCTTCGATGGCTTCTGGTTCGAGGCATGCGCATGGGGGCGCCCGGGAGCAGCGGGGGCGCCCGGGAGCACGGGGGCGCCCCGCCCAGCAGCTGTTCGAACACTTTTTTCTTTGACTTGTTTTGTATGCACCTTGGGGGCGCCCGGGACACTCCGGGCGCCCTACTCAGCCATTGTCTCTCTCCTTTGAGGCTTTTTGAGCTGCAGACAGACGTTCCTTCGGTCCTGCATCCAGGGTTAGTCCAAAATACAATGCAACAATAGAATATTTATTTATACAGCCTTAGTTGTCTTGGTTCTGACTTTGGTCTCCCAAATGGAGTCCTAGGTCGAACCGACTCCTACTGTTCCCTCGATGGGGAACGCGTCCTCACCTACTCCTCTCGGGAGAATGTACTTGATGTCAGCCGCTCCTTTGGTTGGACTTTTGCCTGACGGTCCTTTGTCAGGTCTTGGATACTGGCAGTTCTTCGCCAGTTGCCTAGCAGTCCTTCACTAGGGCTAGGATACTGGCTGTCCTTCGTCAGTTGCCTAGCAGTCCTTCGCTAGGGCTTTGCTACTGGCAATCCTTCGCCAGTTGCCTAGCAGTCCTTCGCCAGTTGCCTAGCAGTCCTTCGCTATGGCTTTGCTACTGGCAGTCCTTCGCCAGTTGCCTAGCAGTCCTTCGCTAGGACTTTATCTCCGCACACTAGAGTAACTTGTTAGAAACACAAGTAAGACTTAACTTTTGACCTCTGTTGTCATTATCAAAACACAGGTTTGACTTTGGTGCATTCTGCACCAACAATCTCCCCCTTTTTGATTTATGGCAACCTTAGTTCAAAAAGTTAAGTTTAAGCAAGCATGAAAAAAATGTTAAACTTTGTTCCCTCCCCCTGGAAGGAATCTCCCCCTAGATTTTTCAAAAATTCGTGGGGTTAAAAAAAAACTTTACTTGTACTTTGAAAACTTAAGTTTTAGGTACTTAGGAATCTTAAGTTAAAAGTATATAGGAAGTTTTTTGAAACAAGATTTTTGAGTAGTTAAAAAGTTTGAGGCTTTAAGTTTCAAGGTACTCAAAGGTTTTGAGAGTGTTAGCTTAAGTACTTTAGTAGAAAAAATAACTTAAGTACTTAATAATTTTGAAAACTTAATACAGTACTTTTGGAAAACTTAAGTACTTAATAACATTGTACTTAACCAGTTTTGAAAATCTTAAGCTTAAGGTACTTTATAAAAGTTTAAAACTTTTGACAAGCTTAAGTTATAAAATTTTGAATGGCTTGAGTACTTAGCAAAATTTTGAAAGCTTAAGTAAAAATTTTGAAAGACTTGAATACTTAGCAAAATTTTGAAAGCTTAAGTATTTTTCAAAACAGTTTTGAATAAAGAAAAACTTTTGAATACTTTTTGATTAAAGGATAGAGTTAAGAAAATTAAATTTTGAAAACTTTTTAAATAAAGAAAATTAATTTTACTCTCTCCTTTCCTACTTGTTGGATCGAGAAAACCGATAGAGGGGGAGTGTCCTACATAAACTTCTTCTTTAATAAATCCATTTAAAAATGCTGACTTTACATACATTTGATATAATTTAAATCCTTTATGGGATGCAAAGACTAATAACATTCTAATGGACTCAAGTCTGGCTACTAGGGCATATGTTTCATCGTAGTCTAATCCCTCTACTTGGCTGAAACCCTTTGCTACTAAGCGGGCTTTATTTCTGACTATTTCTCCTTGATCATTCAACTTATTCCTAAAGACCCACTTAGTATCTATGATGGATTTGCCTTCAGGTTTAGGCACTAGTTCCCAGACTTGGTTCCTCTCAAATTGGGCTAATTCTTCTTGCATAGCTATGATCCAGTCAGGGTCAGGTAGGGCTTCATCTATAGTTTTGGGTTCTATTTTCGATATCATAGCTATTTGACTAAGGTTTCTATAGGAGGATCTAGTTCTGACTCCTAGAGTTGGATCACCCACAATTTGATCGGTTGGGTGACTGAGTCTGAGTTTCTTGGTTCTTCTAGAGCTTGGTTCAGCCTCAGGTCCGGCTGGTTGGTTTGGTTCACTAGTTGATTCGACTCTTTGGGCTGGTTCATTTGTTGGTTCGATTCTTGGTTCAGTTGATTCATTAATTGGTTCTTTTAAAGGTTCAATTAAGGGTTCAATAGTTTGTTCATTATTTTCTTGGTCAGAGTTTGATGAAGTTAAATCAGGATTATTAGATGTTGAGTTGATTTCTTCATCAAAAATTAAGTTTGTTGTTTCTTCAATTTTCTTAGTTTGGTTGTTGCAAACTCTATAGGCTCTACTTGTGGTTGAGTATCCTAGGAAGATACCTAGCTTTGACTTGGACTGAAATTTTCCTAAATAGTCTTTGGTGTTTAGGATATGGACTTTGCATCCAAAGACCCTTAGGTATTGTAGGTTTGGGAGTCTATGGTAGTACAGTTCATAGGGGTTTTGTTGTGTCGCTTGTTAATTAAAACCCTATTTTGGATATAACAAGCCGTACTAATTGCTTCTGCCCAAAATTGGTTTGCTAGATTAAATTCGTTGAGCATAGCCCTAGCGGCTTCTTGTAATGTTCTATTCCTTCGCTCAACTATCCCATTTTGTTGGGGGGTTCTAGGACATGAAAATTCATGTAAGTACCCATTTACCTTACAGAATTCCTCGAATCGTTGATTTTCAAATTCTCCCCCGTGATCACTCCTAAGTCTTTTAATTTTAGTGTCGATTTGATTTTCAATTAGTTTACAGAATTCATTAAATAAGTTTAGGGTTTCATCTTTGGTTTTTAGAAACCTAACCCAGGTAAACCTAGAGTAATCATCAACTATTACTAAGCAGTATCGGTTCCCGCTTAGTGACTTGGCTCCATGTGAATCAAACAGGTCAAGGTGTAGGAGCTCAAGTGTAGTTTGAGTTAAATCAGATTGGGTTAGTTTGTGATTGGATTTGGTTTGTTTACCTTGATTACATGAGTCACATTTTAGGTTTTCATTATTTTTAATTTTAGGAATACCTTTGATTAAGCCAAGTTGGGTAATTTTTGAAATAGTTCTTAGATTGGTATGACCTAATCTCCTATGCCAGAGGTTTGATTGTTCTAATTGTGTTAACATACATTTGGGTACAAGGGGAAGATTTATAGTGTATACATTATTTTTCCTAGTGCCCTTAAGTATGATTTCTGAATCTTGTTCATTTCTAATCAGGCAGTTGGAATTGTTGAAAGTAACTATATAACCAGAATCACATAACTGACTTATGCTAAGCAAGTTAAAATTAAAGTTTTCAACCAATAGAACTTTCTTAATAATGAAATCAGATTTAAGCTCAATATTACCTGACCCAATTACCTTGAGTGTAGCATTATTGCCAAATGCCACTGAGCCTAGGTTTTTGAGTTTGAGCTTGGTGAACTTCAATTTATCTCCAGTCATGTGTCTGGAGCAACCGCTATCCAACATCCATTGGTCCAAATCATTATGTTCCTACGCATAAAGAATTTTCTTGATTTGGATCCAATTAGAATCAGGAATAGCTTAAATTGAGTTTCACTGCCTAGTCTGTCTCACCCAAATCTAGGATTTTCAACCACGTTAACCTTATAGGTTTCGTGAGACAGGTTTTGATAGTTAAGATTATTTTGAAAATTTTGATTAATTTTGAAAACAATTAAATTCTTGAAAAGATGTTTAAATCTACAAATAACTGAAATTTTATGTTAGATTCGAATTTGACAAAAATTAATTTGAATTTGAATTTCAAAAATTGACTTATAGGTCTTGGCGAGGCACTAGGCCTTCTTTGGCCGTAGCCTTATGGGATCATCCACCCTTTCCTTGACAAAGCCTTTTAATGAAATTGCATTTTCAAAATTATTCTTTGAAAAATTTTTGGTCTAACTAGTTTGAGTTTTGGATCGGTAGCTTCGGCTAGTTCCGCCAGTCTAAAGAGACCAAGTGAACTTGATCTTATTAGAGTTGGTTTCCCTAACGTACTATCATCTCACCTCCACCCAATACTATGTTGTCAAGTTTCAGGTAAGTTTGTTTAGTCCTTAGCTAACCATTCCTAAATCTAAGCATGGTAATTTGCAGAAATTAGATAAACAATCAAACAAGCAATTGCAATCAAGAATTAAAATTATTTATCTAATAATGAATATTGTTTTCAGTTTGGCTCCCCCTGGACTAAAGCCACGGTGATGGTTAGGCAAGATGTGAATCTTGTCCTTGGGGATCCAATACTGATTTGATCCAGTCGGTTTGTTCAGGCATAGTTTAGGTACTCATGCCTGAATTTTACCTCTGGACTGATTCAGTACAGCAAAGTAAGATCTTTGCCGGGATTTGGTTCTATAGCCCAGTCCGGATCGATTTAGAACTAATTTCTATTTTCCAAGGATCATGTCAAGACTCTTGGAACCAGATGTAAATCGTTCTAAAGCTGATCTAAGATCCTTAACCTGAGTTTTCAGGGAGGAGTTCTCCTTTTCAAGTTTTTCAACTTGAGTAGGAGTTTCTTCCTGAACCTTCTCGGTTAAGGGATTAGAATCAGCTCCCTCTTTCAGGAGTTTTACTTCCTGTCGGAGGGATTCGACTCGGAGTTTGGCTTTTGCCAAATCTCGAGAAAGAAATGAAATTAATTCAGTTAATTGACATCTATTAAAACCAGTTACCTTAATTTCGCCGTCTTCTGTAAATGTCAGCTCGCCGTCGTCCTGTTCTGATTCGGACTCAGTCTCGACTTTTTCTGAGGCGGTCAGAGCTAGTAGGTTTGATTGGGGTGCTTCTTCTTCTTCTTCCGAGGAAGACTCGTCCCAGGTTGCTTGGAGTGCCTTCTTTCTTCTTGTCTTTTTGACTTCCTTTAAGTTTGGGCATTCTGTCTTGTAGTGGCCCTTTTTCTTGCACTCATAGCAGGTTACGTTGGGCTTGTTTTTATCACTTGCGGGTTCAACTGGTTCGTCCTTTCTTCGGCTGATTTTCCGTTTGTTGGTTCGGTTCTTCAGCTCCTTGTAGTAGCTTCGGGCTAGTCGGACCAGCTTCGTTTGATCTCCTTCTTCATCTTCTGAGTCTGAGTTAGACTCGGGTTCCGGTTCAGGCTTCTTCTTCGTTGTCCTTAGAGTTTTACCTGCAACGAAAGCAATACATTTCTCGACCATATTGGTGTTAATTTATTCGTGCAGTTCTAGTTCAGAAAATAATTTATCTAATTTTATTTATGAAAGATCCCTTGAGACCTTGTATGCATCTACCATAGATGCCCACAAGGTGTTTCTAGGGAACGCGTTTAAGGCATACCTTATTAAGTCACGGTTTTCAACCTTGTGACCTATTGTGTGAAGACCGTTCATTAACTCTTGGATTCGTGCGTGGAGCTGGGCTGCAGTTTCATTGTCGGCCATCTTGATGGTGTAGAGTTTGTTCAGTAGTAGATCCCTCTTACTGATTCGAGTATCTGATGTCCCTTCGTGTAGCTCGATCAGTTTTGCCCAGAGCTCTTTCGCACTGTTGAAGGGGCCCACGCGATTCAGCTCCTCTTTCGTCAATCAGCATTGAAGCGTCTGAGTTGCTTTTGCATCGGCTTCTATCTTGCGTTTTAGGGCGTTGTCCCATTCAGAGTAGCTTTGAGGAAGTCCTTCGGCGTTTCTGGGGATCTCCAGACCGGACTGGATAATGATCCACATGTCCACCTGAGTTTTCAGGTGGACCTCCATGCGGCTTTTCCAGTAGGAAAAGTCTTCTCCACTGAAGAGTGGAGGTCTGGCAGTGCTAAATCCCTCTTGCATGGCCATTTGATTTGTAAAAGAAAACTAACAAGAAAATATCGCAAGACTTGGTCTTGGATTAGTAGTGCGGGATAAGAATAAAAAAAGAATTTAAAAAAATTCGAATGAGAATAAGAAATAAAGAAAATCCGAAAAAAAATTTTCAAACTGGTGGTTGCACCAAGTTTGAACTTCCCCGCTCTGATACCACTTGTTGGATCGAGAAAACCGATAGAGGGGGGGTGAATATCGGAAATCGTTCGGAATTTCGTAAAGAGCAATTGCACAGCGGAAGTAAAAATAAACACAACACAGAGACAGTCGATTTTACTTGGTTCGTAGCCTGTGTCGACGGTCGTTGACCGTTTACTTCGGGCAATTCTATATGACGCGCAATAATAGTTACATAATTTGGTTACAAAGTAAGTGCACGAAAATAATAATCAAGAATTGCACTCTTCGTTACTGACGTCCGGAGTGTATTGACTTTTTCGGGGCAGCGGGACGTCGTCGGCTCGAGTTGGAGTGTTTCCGGAGCAAGGCACGAGCGTAGAAGAGCTTTGAGGCGTTGAAAAGAATTGATGCTTGGAAGCCTTGGTCGAGGGTCTTTATATAGGGCCTGGGGGCGCCCGGGACGTCGGGGGCGCTCCCTACGTGGCCTTTGATCCGCAAAGGTCTCGGTCAGCGTCTATCCTCTGGATCCGCTTTGACCGGGGCGCCCGGAGCGCTCGGGGCGCCCGGATTGACCGGGTCAAGCGTTATCTGCTTGGCTTCGATGGCTTCTAGTTCGAGGCATGCGCATGGGGGCGTCCGGGACGCTGGGGGCGCTCGGGAGCAGCGGGGGCGCCCGGGAGCACGGGGGCGCCCCGCCCAGCAGCTGTTCGAACCCTTTTTTCTTTGACTTGTTTTGTATGCACCTTGGGGGCGCCCGAGACACTCCGGGTGCCCTACTCAGCCATTGCCTCTCTCCTTTGAGGCTTTCTGAGCTGCAGACACACGTTCCTTCGGTCCTACATCCAGGGTTAGTCCAAAACACAATGCAACAATAGAATATTTATTTATACAGCCTTAGCTGTCTTGGTTCTGACTTTGGTCTCCAAATAGAGTCCTAGGTCGAACCGACGCCTACTGTTCCCTCGACGGGGAACGCGTCCTCACATACTCCTCTCGGGAGAATGTACCTGATGCCAGCCGCTCCTTTGGTTGGACTTTTGCCTGACGGTCCTTTGTCAGGTCTTGGATACTGGCAGTCCTTCGCCAGTTGCCTAGCAGTCCTTCGCTAGGGCTAGGATACTGGCTGTCCTTCGCCAGTTGCCTAGCAGTCCTTCGCTAGGGCTAGGATACTGGCAGTCCTTCGCCAGTTGCCTCAGTCCTTCGCCAGTCGCCTAGCAGTCCTTCGCTAGGGCTAGGATACTGGCTGTCCTTCGCCAGTTGCCTAGCAGTCCTTCGCTAGAGTTTTGCTACTGGCAGTCCTTCGCCAGTTGCCTAGCAGTCCTTCGCTAGGGCTTTGCTACTGGCAGTCCTTCGCCAGTTGCCTAGCAGTCCTTCGCTAGGGCTTTGCTACTGGCAGTCCTTCGCCAGTTGCCTAGCAGTCCTTCGCTTGGGCTTTATCTCTGCACACTAGAGCAACTTGTTAGAAACACAAGTAAGACTTAACTTTTGACCTCTGTTACCATTATCAAAACACAGGTTTGACTTTGGTGCATTCTGCACCAACATCACCTAGTAGTACATCATGATCCCCAATTAATCGAAAGATCAACGGTTGACCTCAGAAACAATTCTGAAACCTTTCAGCATCTATAATGAATCGTGCCCCATTCCCTTCACCATCTTTTACCCACTTGGTTCAGGACATGGTCTATGTGTGTCAGTCCCCACTAGGCTGACTACGTCACACCTAGCCCAAGTAACGTTTTCTCGTCCTACGAATTCTAATTACTCTCATGTATTTAAGAGGTTCATACTCTGAACATGTCATGCTCTGGCCAGAGGCTTCGAGTAACAATCCGATGATAGGCCTCGGGTATACATCTCCTCGCAAGGAGTGGTGAATCCTTTATAGGCTGTTCAAACATCTTCGGGCACTTCGGCTTATACCCAATCATCCTGGGTCGACACCTCCTTCGAGATGCTTGCTTAAGATGTCAAAGTATAAGTCTCCATGACCAAGATGACCTGAACACCGTAAGTCAAAGGAACATCGCACTTAATCTGCAGTAAGAACTTCACTGACATATTTATATGTAGACTACCATATGAAGTTTTACAGCTAGTTACTCCAATGAACTAGTTCCCTTAACTAGCATTCATGTTTATCTCCGGACATCTCAATGTCACCAGCCAGTGAGAATCAGTTGATTAGAGAATAACCCATGCTAGTCTCAACAGAATTGATAGTGTCCATATTTATCAATTCATCGACTAGGGACAATTTCAATACTTCACAATTGCACATGTAGAGATAATCACTAGTTGTGAATTCATCACAAATTCTCTCATGCTGTGAATTGTATTGTGGGCATTCAGTAAATGAGTTTAAGATCTCAATCAAATACACAAACATGTATACTCAAATAGTGAATATTCATTTATTAGAATAAATGATTACAATCATAAGGCGATTGCCTTAGGACACTTCTCTCATATCACTAACAAACTCCCACTTGGCCTAATGTCAATCGCTACGGTCCCAATACCACAGGCTCTAACATGACCCTCAAACTTACTTTGAGGCAAGGTCTTAGTTAAAGGATCCGCTAAATTCCTTTCAGTGGGAATTTTCTCAATTTGTATATCATTCCTACTTATAATCTCTCTGATCAGATGATAGCGACGAAGCACATGTTTGGATCGCTGATAAGACCTTGGTTCCTTCGCTTGTGCAATAGCTCCATTGTTGTTGCAGTAAACCGGTATTGCTTCATCAATGGTTGGAACCACACCAAGTTCTGAGACAAACTTCTTGATCCAGACTGCTTCCTTTGCTGCTTCCGAAACTGTAATATATTCCGCTTCCGTGGTAGAATCCGCTACAGTGTCTTGCTTGTAACTCTTCCAACTTATTGTGCCTCCATTCAAAATAAATACGTATCCGGACTGAGATTTGGAGTCATCCTTATCTGTCTGGAAACTAGCATCTGTATACCCACGTAATACCATATTACCTTCTCCATATATTAGGAACACATCCTTAGTTCTACTTAAGTACTTGAGGATTGTCTTGACAGCCGCCCAATGATCCATTCCTGGATCAGACTGGTATCTGCTTGTGACGCTCAGAGCATACGATACATCAGGCCTAGTACATAACATAGCATACATGATAGATCCTATCGCGGATGCATAAGGAATCTTATTCATGCAAATCCTCTCGTCTTCTGTGCGCGGACACATATGTTAGGATCGATGTCATACGCTAGAGGGGGGGTGAATAGCATTTCTCAAATCTTCTTGTACCTACATGGTTAGTTGCACAGCGGAATATACAATAAAACAAACTAACCAATGCTAACACAGTCGATGTACTTGGTATCCACCCCGGTCGGGTGACTAATCCATGAATCCGTCGGTGGATCACTCCCCGGATAACCTCCGGCTATCACGTGTCGCTTCTTGTGGGTGGAGAAACCTCACCACAACACCAAACAAAGCTCTGGACACGAAGACTACTAACTTGCCCTTAACCCAGACAAGTTTCGTCAAGAAACTCAGCCACCATGAAGTCCTCTTTAAATAGGACTCGGGGCTGATTTCTCGGTACCAGTCGAGTCGACTGGTGCCAGCCAAATTCGACCATTGACACTCCCGACATTCGAATTTGCCAGCTCACCAGCCACCTACCAGTCGACTGCTCCCAGGGCAGTCGACTGGTCCCCAGCTGACTCCCTTCCTGAGTACATTCACACAGCACTCGATCGTCACGACTCGACTGACTCCTCATCTGCAGCCTCGACTGTTGCCTTCACGCCCTCTTCATCTTCGGCCCTCGTCCCTCGGATGCGCACGCAAGCCTCCAGCTTGCCTCCATGCCACCCTTCACGTACGCCTTGAAGTCCGCGCCCATCAGCTCATCGTCCCTGCACTCCATGGTCCCTCAGATGCGCACGCTAGCCTCCAGCTGGCCTCCATGCCATCCTTCACCGTACTGAGGCCGTCCAGTCAGGTCCATATGCGTAACCTGTACAACCTGCACACTCAACATACGCATAACAAATACAAGGGTAAACCTAACTTAAACTCTTTGCCCAAACATCAAAACCTATGGTCACTCCGGACCATCTTAGGGTCGATTGCTCCAACAACATAGACTTCGAAAGGTTGATCCCATGCCTGATGGGAAGGTAACCTTTCTTGGATTCCGACATGCTAAACCTTTCTAGCACCCGGTCTATATATGTAGACTGCGAAAGACCAAGCAACCGTTTTGATCTATCTCTATAGATTCTAATCCCAAGGATATAGGTTGCTTCTCCCAGGTCTTTCATGGAGAAAGTTTTGGACAACCAAATGTTAACTGACTGTAAGACTGATATATCGTTTCCTATAAGTAATATGTCATCGACATATAACACTAGGAATACGACTACACTCCCACTAACCTTCTTGTACACACAAGATTCGTCAGGATTTTGTGAGAAATCAAACTCTTTGATTGTCTCATCAAAACGGATATTCCAGCTCCTGGATGCTTGCTTTAGTCCATAAATGGATCGTCGAAGCTTGCATACATAGGTTTTATTAACCGATGTGAAACTTTCATGTTATATCATGTATACATCCTCATGCAGGTTTTCATTAAGGAAAGCAATTTTCACATCCATTTGCCATATCTCATAATCATAATGAGCTGCTATGGCCAGGAGCATCCGAATGGATTTAAGCATAGCTACTGGCGAATAGGTTTCGTCATAATTAATTCCTTGTTTCCGACGATATCCTTTTGCCACTAATCTAGCCTTAAAGGTAACAACATTACCTTCCATGTTGGTTTTCTTCTTGAAAACCGACTTGCACCCTATGGGCTTAATCCCTTCAGGTGGGTTAACCAAGTCCCATACTTGATTTTTGTACATGGAATCCATTTCCGACTTCATGTATTCAAGCCATTTATCCCTTTCTGAATTTTTAGAATATCTTCATAACTGATAGGTTCGTCATTGTTAATGAATAACACGTCGTTCGATTCACTTATGAGAAATCCGTATCTCTCTGGAATATTGCGTGTCCTATCAGACCTACGAAGAAGTGGTGTTGTTTTAGGTTCAACTGATAGCTCATCATTATGAGTTATTGGTTGTGGGTCTAGACTAGGTGTCTCTGTAATGTCTATTTGAGTTTCTTGAACTTCTTCAAGTTCAATGCTACTCCCACTGTTTTCTTTTAAAAGAAATTCTTTTTCTAGAAATACAACATGCCTTGAAACAAACACCTTTTGTTCTAAGGGATGATAGAATTGGTAACCCTTCGTTTCCTTAGGGTATCCAATAAATAGACATTTATCAGACTTAGCATCCAATTTGTCTGATACAGTCCGCTTTACATAAGCAGGACAACCTCATATCTTTAGGTGAGATAAATGAGGTTTCTTACTATACCACGTCTCATATGGAGTAGTAGAGACTACCTTGGTAAACAGCTGTCTTAAGCGCATATCCCCAAAAGGATTTTGGAAGAGTTGCATGATTCATCATAGATCTAACCATGTCCATCAAGGTTCGGTTACGCCTCTCAGATACACCATTATGCTGTGGTGTATATGGCGGAGTCCATTGAGACAATATCCCATTGTCCCTAAGATAATCTTGAAACTCTTGACTTAAGTATTCACCATCCCGATCGGATCGAAGTATCTTAATACTTTTGCCAAGTTGTTTCTCTACTTCACTTCTGAACTCTTTGAATTTCTTAAAAGCTTCATATTTGTGTTTCATTAAGAATACATCCTCGAATCGTGAGCGATCATCGATAAAGGTAATGAAATAACTATAGCCTCCTTGTGCAAGAGTTGACATTGGTCCGCATACATCAGTATGTATTAGACCAAGCAATTCTTCCACTGGTTTACCTTTTTCGGAAAAGGATAATTTGGTCATCTTGCCTTTTAAGCATGATTCACATGTATCAAATGAATCGGGTTCAAATGATTCCATAATTCCACATCGGTGTAATTTGGTCATGCGTTTCTTACTTACATGGCCAAGACGACAATGCCACGTATAGGAGTCTATTTGATTATCTATTCGAGCACGTTTGTTGCTAACTTCGATATTGAAAATGTCACCAGATAAATCTAATGTGTAGATACCATTGCATAAAGTTTCGGTCCCATAAAGAACACCATTTAAAGTTATGTAACAGCAATTGTTACTAAAAGTTAAATGATAACCCTTTTCATTGAAGCATGAAATAGATACAATGTTCTTTATTAACGAAGGAACAAAATAACAATTATCCAATTCTAAGACAAGTCCAGTAGGGAGCTTTAGCAAATATGTTCCGATGGCAATAGCAGCAATCTTTGCTTCATTTCCAACTCGTAAATTCGTTTCTCCCTTTGTAACGCCCGCTTTTTTTTTTTAAACGGCGTTACGCTAACATACTTAAGGCATGTAACACCATACTGCAGCAGAAATAACTTAAACTTTACATGCCCCTACTACCATTTCTAACATAGTGACATGGACACTAGACATATAGACATCATACTTAAACATCATGTCATAACAAGCTTAACATCATATCATGGGGTTCATTTCATATCATGCATAACATCATGTCATAAGTTTCCATAAGTCACTAATCGAGCATATACTTAACAAAAGTAAAGTTCTTAGCATAACGGCAACCGTTTGATTTCATGGGCCAAGTCACTATCACACACATATAATCTTGCCCTCCTGCTGCTTCCTCATGGTCCCCTTGCATGATCTGCGGTATAAGGAAAAAGACTATAAGCACACAGGCTTAGTAAGACTCTTTTCTACTCACTAAAATCATTCGTCATTCATTCATAATCATATGGAACATAAGCATCATAAACATTTCTATCATAGCATAAAGCATAAACATAGGCATAAATCTAATTAAACATTCTTATCATGGCCTAAAGTATAAACATAAGCATAAACATAATTAAACATTCTAAGCATGGCATCATACATGGCATGAACATAACTTAATAAACTTTCCTAGCATGGCATAAGACATGGCATGAATATAAACATAAGATATAAACCAACCTATATGGCATAAACATAGGCATACATTCTAACATATCATAAGAGCATCTTCTTACCATAATCATAACATGGATCAATTATTCTCATACATATCCTTTAACATGGAGCATAAGCATAACACATCATTATCATAACATAATGCATAACATGTATGAATGCATGGGTGGAATGCATATACATATGGATGCTTAACTTTTAAAATCATACTTTTAAAATGCTTAAACATAATCATCATAACATTTGGGGTCCCCAGCTTGTACCACATACATATATCATAGCGCGCATCCCTAGTAAATCCGAGGTAGCGAGCCCCGACCCACTAGGGTAAGGACAGCATAGTCGGTAGTCCCCGAACCGAGGCGTTCTCAAGGAGCCCATCCCTGTTGCACAGCTCCGGTAGTGCCAGAACCGTGGACAGCTCCGGTAGTCCAGAACCGGGGCGTTCTTAAGGTGTCCATCCCTTGGACCCATACTTGGGTCCGGTACAAGCCCATTCATAAAGTAAAATACTTTGCATGCTTCATCATTCATAAGACATTCATATCATACTTATCATGGCATCATTCTTATCATGAACATGATCATAACATACTTATCATGGCATCCTTCTTATCATGAACATAGACATAACATACTTGTCGTGACATCATTCTCATTCTTAGACATGGCATATGTACACATCATTCATAGAGCATGGCTTACATTCGTATTATCCTAAAACATGGCGTATCATTCCTAAACATGGCATATCTTGCATAACCATGACATATCATTCATAAACATGACCTATCATTCGTAACATGGCATATCATTCATAAACATGGCATATCATTCGGAAACATGGCCTATCATTCATAACATGGCCTATCATTCATAAACATAAATCACATCTTACCATAGGGCTATCGAGACCGTTACTTGAAATAAATCTTAACTTTTATCCTATTAACCCTTATTGGCCGAAACTTGTGGAGTCCCAAGGCCATGTGAAAATGCACATAATCACCATCCTTCATCCTTATATCATGGCAACACATAAACATATGCTTGAAGTTAAAGACTCAACCCTAACCCTTGGGTCCTTGGGGTTCGCCGAACCATATAGGCCTCTAGGGTGCTCCAAAAATTCTCAAAATTTATACTTAACTTCTAAACATCATAAGGGAACATCAAATAACATTATAATGATTTTTAACATATTTATAGACATTTAAATCATGGTGGCCGAAACCCATAAACATAGGGACCTTGGTTTTGCCCCTTTCATGTTGGCAGAAACCCTAGAGTGTCCTAGGGTACTCCAAAAATTCCCAAAAATTATACCTAACCTCTACACATCATAAGGGAACATAAAATAACATTATCATGATTTTTAACATATTTCTAGACATTTAAAACATAGTGGCCGAAACCCTTGAACTTAAGGTTCTGGGTTTTGCTTCTTTCATGTTGGCCGAAACTCTAGGGTCTCCTAGATACTCCAAAAATTCCCAAAAATTATAATTAACTTCTAAACATCATAAGGGAACATTAAATAACATTATCATGATTTTTAACATATTTCTAGACATTTAAAATATAGTGGCCGAAACCTTTGAACTTAAGGTTCTGGGTTTTGCTTCATTCATGTTGGCTGAAACTCTAGGGTATCCTAGGGTACTCCAAAAATTCTCAAAAATTATATCTACTTGCTAAACATCATAAGGGAACATTAAACAATATTATCCAGATTTTTAGCATATTTATAGGCTTTTAAATCATGCTGGCCGAAATCCATAAACTTAAGGACCTTGGTTTTTCTTTCCTTTCAACATCACATCCAAAACTACCCCATATATCATACTAAAAATCATGGAAATCATAGATAACTATTATACCACAGGTGAGGGAGTCTTACCTTAAATTTCTTGATTTTTCGAACCTTGAAAGAGGAGAAGGAAGAGGACTTGGTATCTCTTGACCACAACTAGACCTTGTCACCTTGTAGGAACTTTAGATCTTGAGAGATGAGACTTCTTGTGAAGTTTTCTCCAAGGAATTCCTCCCTTTGGTGCTCGGCAAGAATGAGGAATGAAGAGGAGAGGTAATGCAATTGATTGAGAGAAGAAGTAACTCCTAAAACTCCTCTCATTATGACCCATCAAGGAGGCAAATGAAGAGCCTCTCCATGACCCTTCACCTCCTTTTACCTCTTAACAAACCTCCACTTCAATTACTCATAAGAATTCCTTGCTAAGTGAGTTGGTTAAAGCATTCTTGGTTGTACAAGAGGTCCAAGGTTCAATCCTTGGCTCATGCACATTTATTTTTATTTTGATTTTCATTTCATTTATTTTATTACTTTATTTTCTTAAATTCCGAAAATTCCCCCTAAAATTACCCATAATTGTACTAATATTCCTAAATAAAATTCTTTTATATTTATATTAATTTTACCTAATTAACACCCATTTTTGGGCCCATTTAAAGCCCATTAGTACCAAATTCCTCAATTTAGATGGGAACGTTAGGCTAATACTTTCCCATAATCATGTTAATGTGCCCAAATAAATTCATATTTATATTTATACTAATTCTTCCTAAAAACCCACCTATAATCATAGTACTAGGAAGCTCATATAAGGTCCATTAGTACTTGGTTTCCTCAATTTAAATGAGAAAACATGGATTTCCTAGGCCAATATTCGTATTAATGCCTCTAGGTCCTTCGAAAAATTATCTAGACATGCTCAATATTTTCAGAAAATATTAAGAGAATTTTCCGGATCGTTACACCCTTGACGAGTCTTCTTCTATTCCTTAGCCCCTGTATGTCATTACATATATGTGAGCTACACCCAGTATCATGTACCCAGGTGTACGAGGAAATAGAGGACATTCAATAACGAAATTGCCTGAAGAGGATGGGACATCGGATGCCTTCTTTTTCAAGGACTCAAGATAAACCTTGCAGTTTCTTCGCCAGTGGCCCTTCTTGCTGCAGTGATGGCAAGTGCCTTTTGGTGTTTTTTCAATCTTTTTAGCCTTAGTTAACTTATTGGTGTCCAAAATGGAACGCAAATTCAGAAAAGACATGATCAGGTGATTATCCTAGAAATACAAATTGAGATTATGTGATGAGAATGATAAAGAATGCATCAATATACATTAATTAAATCCTATTTATTTTTCGAATTGAATAACCCTTTTTATCAATTCGGGAGATCGTAGGAACATCTCCAAATAGGTTGATATCCAACCATAGATAAGAACAACCATGGCTGGAGTCTATCAAGTTATTCTTAGCTATGAAGGTAGGTAATTATACCGATTACATATTACACATATGTAACTATCACATTATGCTATCAACTAATTGAATGTTTGCATAAATCATTGGGTTGTTAACTCATTAACAAGTATGCAACAATATACATAGCACCCAACTACACCTGTCTTTACATCGACCTTGGCTGTGGCACAACAAATCGATGCTCCAAGCTTAAGGCTGACCCATTAATCAAGAAATAGTTTTAATATGGTTGGAGCTCATTCAACCGTTTAGTCAGGCTTGGATGTGTCCAACAACCAAAACTAAGGATTGACCTTTGACTCCTATTATATTAATCATAAACTAATTCCATGGTTTGAACATGTTGAGGTTCAAGCCGGGCATGGATGTGTCCATCAACCCAAACGAGAAATAAAACTCCGGTTCTAACAATATTAATGAAAGGTGTTGGCCTTAATATTTTGTAAGGGGTTTTGGGTCTCATTCTTTTCTTTTAAACACATTCATGACATATAATTATGTCATGTACTAACGATTTCTTTAATAAAGTATGTATGTGACTTAATTTATCAAGTGTCATTAATTGAATTAGGAACCGGATTTTCAAATTCTAATTTCATACTTTATTCAAGGAATTGTTTTGAGAAATAATTTCCTAAATTATCATAATCAATTTCGAAAATAATATGTTTAAGACTTTGATTTCTCTAAATCAAATCTTATTAAATTAAGAGACAGATTCCCTTAATTCAACCACATATTATTTTCATGAAAATCTTATTTAAGGAAATATATTCTATAGGAAATAATTTTCCTAATTAATTTTGGAGACAATAATATGTAAGAGCATCACCTCATAAATCAAATAAGGAAATTATCGTTTGAGAATCACCTCAAAAATTTCCAAGATTTGATCACATATTTTATTTATGGAAAATTAATATCAATAACTTAATTTGGACGGCTCCCCGAGGCTCAATCCAAAATAAGAATTTATTGATAATATAATTTGGACGGCTCCCCGAGGCTCAATCCAAATTAAACATTTAACAGCTTAAATTAAATTTAGGAAATTTAATTATAACAACTAACTTTAAATTGGACGGCTCCCTGAGGCTCAATCCAAAATACCGAATTTTGTAAATAATTTAATTTCCAATTATGAATTTAAATGCCAATTAGTATTCCCTTAATTTGTCTAGACTTTCTTGAAAAAAAGTGCCCAAAATTGCGAGCTTTCCATAAATGGAATGTTTCCAAAAATAAAAGGTTTTCAGAATAATTGTAAGTTTCTGGTACAAAGAAAACTTTCGTATTTCAAAAATTGGAAAATTTTCAAAATAGAAAATTTCAAAAATTGGAAAGTTTCCAAAAAAGGAAAGTTTTCACAATTATCATAAATTTTCAAAAACAGAGATATTTCAAAAGTTTGCGAAATTTCATGAGGATTTTCAAACCTTGAAATTCCTAAATCGGAAATTTACCATAATTGGAATGTTTCCATAATTGAAAATTTTTCCAAAATTGAGATTATGACAAAGTTTTTCGCAAAACAATTATATGATTATGTCGAACACTAACCTGGCTCTGATACCACTGTTGGGTCAGGGTGCATGTTGACATGGATGCGGGTTCGTAATTTTAAAATTAATTACGTGCAGCGGAAGGTTTAGCATAAATAATTTCTCTAAATCATTTAACCACACATCTAAGCATGCAATTTTATCTTGTGTAGACATGATCATATATTTGAAATTTTGCAGAAACGTAAACTAATTTACATATTACCTCGCGTAACTTGAAGGAAGGGACGAGATCCAACTGTAAGCATCTCTTGGAAGCTCCACCTCTATTCGCGTCCACGCTGAGTATCTTCGGGATAACTTCGCAAAGCCACGAGTTTCGTGTTCTTGAGAACTACTAGATTCTCCGAAAACGCGACAAGAAAAACCAAGAGAGAAGTCGGGAGACTAACCACAAAAGGATGATCGGAATCAAAATTCTGGCGAAGCAAAAGAAGAGGCTTGCGGTAAAAAGGATCCTTGCGGCAAACTCTAATTCCGGCAGCACCTTCTTCCGGCCAAGAGATGGCCGGAGTTTCCTTCTCCGACAGCAGGTGGTGGTCGGCAGGGAAAGGGCAGGGGCGGCCGGCTAGTGCTCCTTCTTGGGGCTGGTTGGCGCACGGCAAGAAGGGGAGAAGAGAAGGAGAGAAAGAGAGGGAGAGAGCCTATGCTTTCATCTCTTCGATTATCTCCCAAGCCTTGCCTTGGGTCCTTTATATAGTGGCCTCTCAACCATCAAGCCTCTCAAATATGGAATAACTTATTCCATCATGCCAAGTTTGACTTTATATCATGGTTAAAATCATATTTTAATTCATGATAAAAATCAATCAAGTTTCTTCTCTCCTACGGAATAAATTTCCTTATCATGGTAAATCAATCCATGATTAATTTTATAAAATAAACCAATCCATGGTTCATTTTAATTTCCATGAAAAATAAACCAAAACTTGGTTTATTATATATAAAAAATTTATATCATCCATAATTTTATAAAACAAACCACACTTGGTTTATTTTATAAATTGAACTAAAAACTTGGTTCTCTCCCTTTGTTGTGGCCGGCCAAGCAAAGAGGATGGAGGCCCTCTTTGGCCGGCCCATCCAAGCCAAGCCCTAATGAATTAAACTTATTTAATTCATCTATTAAGTCTTCAAAAGACTTAGCCATTTTATACTTCCGATGTGTCTCTGAAAAATTCAGATTCGACTTATCGTTTGGCTCAACCAAACTTAATCTCTCTTTGATTGGAAAATCCAATTTTCAACTCGTTTTAAATCCCTCGGATTACTCGTAGTGCGTGTGACTAAATAGGCTTTCGATTTATGTTGGTCGTCTATAATTAATCAATTAATTATAGAACGATCATGAGTGGCATCTAGTAGTACATCATGATCCCCAATTAATCGAAAGATCAACGGTTGACCTCAGAAACAATTCTGAAACACTTCAGCAGCTATAATGAATCGTGCCCCCCCATTCCCTTCACCATCTTATACCCACTTGGTTCAGGACATGGTCTATGTGTGTCAGTCCCCACTAGGCTGACTACGTCACACCTAGCCCAAGTAACGTTTTCTCGTCCTACAGATTCTAATTACTCTCATGTATTTAAGAGATTCATACTCTGAACATGTCATGCTCTGGCCAGAGGCTTCGAGTAACAATCCGACGATAGGCCTCGGGTATACATCTCCTCGCAAGGAGTGGTGAATCCTTTATAGGCTATTCAAACATATTCGGGCACTTCGGCTTATACCCAATCATCCTGGGTCCACACCTCCTTGGAGATGCTTGCTTAAGATGTCAAAGTATAAGTTATCATGACCAAGATGACTTGAACACCGCAAGTTAAAGGAACATCGCACTTAAGCTGTAGTAAGAACTTCACTGACATATCTATATGTAGACTACCATATGAAGTTTTACAGTCAGTCACTCCAATGAACTAGTTCCCTTAACTAACATTCATGTTTATCTCCGGACATCTCAATGTCACCAGCCAGTGAGAATCAGCTGATTAGAGAATAACCCATGCTAGTCTCAACAGAATTGATAGTGTCCGTATTTATCAATTCATCGACTAGGGACAATTTCAATACTTCACAATTGCACATGTAGAGATAATCACTAGTTGTGAATTCATCAAAATTCTCTCATGCTGTGAATTGTATTGTGGACATTCAGTAAATGAGTTTAAGATCTTAATCAAATACACAAACATGTATACTCAAATAGTGAATATTCATTTATTAGAATAAATGATAACAATCATAAGGCGATTGCCTTAGGTCACTTCTCTCATATCACTAACACAGCATCTTTTGGAGGTGTGAATCCCTTTTTCACTAAAAACCACATCCCAATGTCGGTTTTCAGGTAGTACTCCATCCTTGACCTCCAATACTGAAAGTCGGCTCCATCAAAGAATGGGAGTATGTTGGTGCTGAAGCCTTCTCTCAATGCCATTCTCCTTTGCTCTTCGGGTGTTAAACCGTTAGAAAGAGCCCCAGGCTCTGATACCACTTGTTGGATCTTGGATGGCTAGAGAGGGGGGGTGTGAATAGCCAGCCACTTAAAAACTGGCTTCTTTTGATTCTTCTGCACTTAGGTTAGCAGCGGAAGAATACAGAACAGAAAGAAACAACACAGAAAGAAAACAAACGCTAACAGAGAGATTTACAAGGTTCGGGGATAACTTGCCCCTACTCCTTGGCGTGCCCGTGAGGTGGGAAATCCCTTGATCGTCGGCAGATTAAGCTCCAGAATGAATCCGGATAAGCAAATCTTCTTCTCGGTGGAGTAACCTCTCCATAGACAGTCTCAAACAGATATCAGAGTAAGCACAGAGATGTTGAAAAGAAGCTTACAGATCAATCACAGAAAGCACAAAGAAGAAGCTTCACAGAGCACAACACAGCACGACCCTAACGTAAGAACCTTCACTCAGCTCTTCGTTCTCGTTGTGTCTGCTTGATTTCTGATCGATTCCAAAGTTACTTGTCTCTGCTTCGCCAGCCTCGTCTTAATCCTTCCTTCTGCTCATCACCAAGCGCGTCAGCCCCTACTGAACCACAGCTTCGTCACCACTGACCCACTGCCCTTCAATGAGTGCTCAGTCCACTGAAGACCTCTTCATCTGAGCCTCAGGTCAATCGTCAGCCCTCCAGAAGCCCTTGAATCCTGCAAACAGGAAACAAACAAACCTGCCTTAGCGAAAGTCACCATTGACCCTCCTTCTTGGTTTGTATCGTCTCTGTATGACCTGCACACTCATCAGACCGATTAGTGAAGCAAATCAACCATATCAAAAGGAAATCAGTAGGAAATTAGAAGCAATCAAAAGTCTAACAGTAATTCAAATTAAAGTTCTGAGGCGCTGATCGGTCACCATGACCGATCAGTCACCCTCCTGACCGATCTGATTCCACTCTGATCGATCCAGTATATATCTGATCGGTCTCACTGACTGATCAGAGATCAGGGATCGGTCACCAGATCGATCCTAAACCAACTAAACTCTTAGGGTTTAGATGAAGCCAGCCAGGGGCTGATCAGTTCAGTGACCGATCAGTCAGGAACTGATCGGTCTCATTGACCGATTAGCCAAGGCCTGATCGGCTCACTAACCGTTAGGCCACAGCCTGACCTCTCCAAGCACACCCGCCTGATCGGTCAAGTGACCGATCAGGTTAGGTCCTGATCGGTCACGATGACCGATCAGGTTACCTCCCGACCGATTAGGAGCCATCCTGATCGGTCCAGGAGGGCCCTGATCGATCGCTCTGACCGATCAGGGTTTCTCACAGAAACTTTTTGTTCTGTTTATGATCGTTCACCAGACCGATCAGTCACTGCACAGAATATTTCTGATCTATTTTTGATCGATCACCAGACCGATCAGACATCCTGGATCGGTCACCAGACCAATCTACTATCAAGGGAGTTCATGCCAACTCCCTAATCGGACTTCAGACCGATCTACAACCGAGGGAGCTCGTGCCAACTCCCTGATCGGACTTCAGACCGATCCAGCTCCGATCATTTCGATCCTGAGTCAAGAGAACAGGCTCCCTTGCCTTCTCTGACTCAGTCTGGTCTAGAGAACAAGCTCCCGAGCCCTCTCCGACCAGTACACTCAATGCTCAGTCCCCCAGACCAAGACTTCATGCCCAGCTTCACTCACCGGGACTTAGTCCAACCTAGCTCCACTCACTAGAATTTCCTTCACCTAGCTTCCCTCGCTAGGACTTGACTTCACTCACCAGGATTTCCTTCACCTAGCTTCCCTTGCTAGGACTCGACTTCACTAACCAGGGTTTTCGTCACCTAGCTTCACTCACAAGGACCCGGCTTCACTCACCGGGGTTTCCGTCACTTAGCTTCACTCACTAGGACCCGACTTCACTCACCAGGATTTCGTGCCCAGTCCCCGACCAGGACTTAATTCAAACTTATCTTATTCAACTAAACTTAAATCGGTGTCAACACCAAAATAACAATCAGGTTAGACTGCATCAACACTTCATTTCCTCTATCTCCTTTGATGTTTTCATACACATCTCCTTAGATAGTAGAACTCCATGCTTGAAAGGTAGAAAACCTTTTTTGGAGTTTTCCATGCTAAAACGAGCTAGGACAGTGTCTATGTATGAGCCTTGGGATAAGCACAACATCCTTTTCTGACGATCCCTTATGACCTTGATCCCAAGGATGTGTCCCGCTTCTCCTAAGTCCTTCATATCGAACCATTTGGACAACCATACCCTTATGTCTGTCAACACTTTGATATTATTATCAATTATTAAAATGTCATTTACATAGAGTACAAGAAACACCACTACTTTTCCATCACATCTCTTATATACACATGATTCATCCAGACTTTGAATAAATCCATATGACTGGATTAACTCATCAAAGCAGATGTTTCAAGATTTTAAAGCTTGCTTTAATCCATAAATGAATCGATTAAGCTTACACACTAGATGCTCTTTTCCCTTTGCAATGAATCCTTCTGGTTGCTTCATGTAGATGGTCTGCTGTCTTGACGTCCATCTGCCATACCTCATAGTCCATATGAGCAGCAATAGATAAGAGAATCCGAATAGACTTTAACATGACTACCGGCGAAAAGGTCTCCTCATAATCGATACCCTCTTTCTGAGTATACCCTTTCACAACAAGCCTAGATTTGAAGGTCTTGTAAGATGTGTATACCGAAAGACATGAATTTCTTTATATGAACATCTTCATTTTGAAAAGAGAATCGCAACTAACTAGGTGCCTGTTTATATTAGTACATGCATGAAGTCCAATTACTTTGCATTGTAGATAAAAATGGTGTGTGGTGTCACACGGAAGATCATGTTATTAGTTCCTTGCTTAGTATAAATAGAGGCCCACAACCGAGATGGAATTGGATAACCCATCGGGATGGTTGTAGTGTAATTAGGTGTGGTTGGTCTTGACCATAGAATTACACTAGTGTGTTTTGAGTACATTGAGCAGGACCAAAACCAGAGGTTATCCAATTTGTACTGACTTGATAATTGGATAAGACCTCAGTTTATATTATGGAGTACGATCCCTTAATCCTGATATAATAACGGGCATATATTATTAACTAATATTTCTTTAATTTACCAATGGGCGAGATCTATTCTGTTAGATCGATAGACCCGGTAAGTTGGGAGATAATATTAATAATATGATGTACTGTTGATTATTGATGGAATCCGTGTCCTGGTGAGTAGAGTTGATGATGCCTCCTTGATGAGCTCGAAAGGTTCATCATACTAAACCCTGCAGGTGGATTTGATCCGACATGATGATAAGGTCGAGTGGTACTAGTCAAGGACTCAGAGGTTAATTGATTTGAATTGTCAGTAATTTAAATTAATTAATGGGCATTCGAGATCTTAAACATGGGGGAATGGATGACTCGTAATATGTGGAGTGATAAGTACTATTTTGTTGACTATTTCAGACTCTAAAATCCATGTTTGACCCATATTTTACATGCTTAACCTTGAATTTACCCTCGGTTCTATAGATTAGTTTTATTTTGGGCTTTATTGCAAATCTTTATACATTTGAAAGATTTTGGAACTTAATTGTGAATCTATGTTTGTAAGCTTTGAAAGGATCATGGACCGAGGTAAAAATTGGTCAGGATCAGGCTCAGATCAAGGCGATCAAGCTCTGGAGAACTTTGAGCCATCGATTCAGAAGATAAACAGATCTGGATCATCCAGAGCAAATCAGATGGATCCCAGTTGAGGAAAGGTAGATCTGACCTTTATAATGAGATCTGGAAGTTTAGGGGTAATCGGAGAAGATCCAACCGTTGGATCAAGCTCAAAAGGGATCTAGACCATCCATTCAAGAAAAGGAATGATCTGGACCATCCGCCACTGATCTGGTGAATCCGAGCTGGGGTTAAGGTTAATCAAGCACTTGGAGCAAGATCTGAAGGTTTGATCCAAATCAGAGATCATTTAGCCATTGGATCAAGATTAGAGGGATCTAGATCGTCCGTTCAAAGATCAGGTTGATCTGAGCCATCCGTTGCAAATTTGGAAGATCCGAGCTACTCCGAGGTAGATCTCAATCCTTGATCAACATCTGAAAAGTTTGGTTCAGATCGGATAAAGATCAACCGTTAGATCTGTCCAGAACAATCTGAGCCATCCGATTCAAAGTATTTAAACAAATTTCTGCACAGGTCTCAGCTTGTCGCGTCTTCTTCGCCGCATCTTAGTTTTGCGTCTTCTTCATCGTTTCTTCAAGTTTTTCTTCTTCTAAGGGCGCGACCACTCGATTTCTTCATTGGATCAGGTTCTTGCCCAAGAAACAGAGCCGAGTGAGGATTCATCAGCTCTGCCATTTGCTATCCTTGGTCTCGGTTGTGCACCATTTCCATCCATCTGAGCTATCTGGAGGGGTTCCCTAGAGTGCCCTGATCATCCTCAAATCACCATCGCACTTGGACACAGCTGAATCAAGGAAATCGAATGGGTTTTCAGAATTGAGCAGAGGCTGAGTTGGATTTGATTCGCAGAGATAGATTTTCAGTGATTTGCGGAGCTTACAGGTTCGAGGCGCACTCTTGTGTGACGGCAAGAAGAATTTGAGCTAAGAAAGGGATCGAGGCTTAGTTTACTTAGTGAATTTTCAATTTATTAGCTGTAGTTTTCGATTTCTGCAAGCATTTCTGTTTCTGATTTCGTATCAGTTGCTGTAACTTTCCTTTCTGAATTGTTTCTACCGTAATTAGGTTTTAATTCTTCAAGTTAAGTAGCCAGGGAGCTTGTTTAGTGAACAAATCTTTTCAATTTCAGTTTATTTCATACTTCATTGCCTGCGTATCAGTTTGTTCAGCTGCGTATCAGTTTCAATTTCAGCAAGTTTCAGCTTAGCATTTCTGAGTTTTTGTCAAGTAATCATTAGCCCCTTTTAAGCTTTTCTGAGCTGTTGATTAGTGCTTCAATTTCAGCTTGCTTATTTGTTTGTTCTGCGTTTAAATTGTTGCTGTAATTCTGCAATTGCTTCCGAATTCAACTAATCTTTGTATTCGACAGTTTCAGTTTCAGTTTTATTGTTGCAGTGTTTGAGTTCATCGATTCTGAAGTTGTATCAATGGGACATCAGCTTTTCTGAATCTAATCTGAACACTAATTTGAGCAATTAATCTCAGCTTGCTTGATAGTTCTTTTGCATTTGGATAGTTGCCGCATTTCTGCCCTTATGTCCTGAATTCCTGCATTTAAATTCTGCATTGAGTTCATTTCTGAATTGCTGCATTCATTTATGAAATTCTTCCTTCATTCATGCATAGTACTTCATCATTAGCTTGTTTTTCAAGTTGAATTGATTAGTGTCAAGTCGGAATTGTCAGTTATTAGTTCTGCATTTAGCATCCACTTTTGGCACATAAGTTTCTTCCTCTTGTATCAAGTTTGTTTTATTTTCTTCACTTTGTATCAAGAAAAGTTTCGGCAGGTGTTGGTGTCAAATTGAATGCAATTTTTAGTGTGTTGTAGAGTTTGAAATCAGTTTATTTCGAGTCTAGCTTGTTACTGAATTCAATTTTCATTTTGGCATTACTATCAAGCTTCATTTCTGCAAATTGGTTTAAAGATTCTGCATTAGTATCAACCGAAATTGTCAGTCTTGCTTTGATTCATTTGCTTAGCATTTGTTTTGCATTTGAAATCAGATTTGATTTCCAAAATTGGTTAAGTGCTTTAGTTGATTAAGTGGTCCATTGGTTGAGTTATTACTTGCTATCACTTGTTTAGTCCATTAGTTTAGTTTTATTTATTTTTATTGTGATTTCAATTCTAATTGTAAGCGAAACCAAAATCCAAATCTTATCTGAACCCCAAAAACATTCGACGACACATAAACTCGAGCTTGATTCAAACAACTTCAACTAGCCCTAGGAAAAATACGATCTGTGGCCCCTTTACTACGTTTTCATCTTTACTAGCAAAAAGGGTTTACAGCTTTACACATATCTAAATTTTGAGACCCACATTCGTGACACCTAGTTCGGGTCCATCAAAAATTTTGGCGCCGTTGCCGGGGAATCTACTAGTTGAGTTGTTTGATTTTTTGGCTTGTGTGTTTGTTTCATATTTTTCTTGATCCATTTTTTGCGCTTATTTGCATCTCTTGTGATTGATTTTACTTGTTTCATCTTTCTGTATACTTTTACTGCGATTTGTTTTTGATTTTATGACCAGGTCTGCAGGTGGTGATCTTGAAGAATTCGACCCTGAAATTGAGAGAACTTTCAGAGCAAGGAGGAACCAAGGCATACTTTCAGAGACTATTGATATTCCTTCGCTTCAGACTTTTTCCACTCATTCAGGCATTATCATGACAGACCACCAGAAGACTATGAAGGAACTCACAGCACCAGATGATACATTTCAGTACTCCAGTATTGCTTATCCAGAGCTGGCTGGTGATTTTGAGCTTAGATCTGGACTCATCCACTTGTTGCCTAAATTTCAAAGATTATCTGGAGAAGATCCAAATAGACACCTGCATGAGTTTCACGTTGTCTGCTCCACCATGAAGCCTCAGGGTATTTCAGAAGAAGATATCAAGCTGAGGGCTTTTCCCTTTTCCCTGACTGGAGCAGCAAAGGATTGGTTCTACTATCTACCTACTGGGCACGTGTCTAGCTGGATTTCTATGAAGAAGGCGTTTCTAGAGAAATATTTTCCAGCTTCCAGAACTGCAATCATTAGAAAAAGCATTTGTGGCATTCAGCAAGTGGTAGGAGAAACTTTGTATGACTACTGGGAGAGATTCAACAAACTGTGTTCTAGCTGCTCACAGCATCAGATTAGTGAGCAGTTACTCATCCAGTATTTTTATGAGGGCTTATTGCAGATGGATAGGATTATGATAGATGCTGCAGCTGGAGGAGCTCTAGTTAACAAAACACCAGAACAAGCTAGGGAGTTGATTTCAAACATGGCAGAAAATTCTCAGTAGTTTGGAAGCAGAGCATTATCTACCAGAGGAGTTAATGAAGTTCAGGTAGCTTCAAATGAGCAGAAAGAAATCAAGAATGCATTGGTAGAGCTCACATCATTGGTAAAGCAAATGTTTGTTAATAATGCAAGTCAAAATCCAAATCTTTCAGCACCTCCACAAGCTAACCAAGTGATGAGGGTATGTGCTATTTGTTCTAGTCAGAAACATAATTCAAATTCATGTCCCAACCTCCAACAAGATGAGACAGTAGCGGCGTTGGTTAGGAGACAATTTCAAGCTCGGAATAACCCCTATTCT
This sequence comes from Boesenbergia rotunda, assembly GCA_024364735.1. NCBI lineage: Eukaryota > Viridiplantae > Streptophyta > Magnoliopsida > Zingiberales > Zingiberaceae > Boesenbergia > Boesenbergia rotunda. The sequence continues at coordinate 160,985 of JAGFNQ010009075.1, read as the reverse complement.
TCTACTTATAACCCTGGTTGGAATCAGAATTTCCAGCCTATTCAATTTCAGTCCTCACCAGAGCAATTTCCATTTCAAAACCAGACTTTTCAGGACTATAACTCTCAGCAAGTTCCACCAGCATTTCAGGCCAATTATCAGACCTATCAACAATAATTTCAGCCCACTTGTCAGCCCCAATTCCAACCACAGCAGGGTAATATGTTTCAGCCTACTACTTCATCATTTCAAGGTCATTCAAAACCCTATGCTAACCAAGGGGCTATGGGAGTTCTAGTGGAGGAAATGCACAACAACAAAGAATAGAGGAGATGCTTCAACAACTTCTACAACATCAACAAAGGAATGATCCAGCCATACAAAATCTTGAAAGGCAAATGGGACAATTGGCTAGTGGGATAAATTAAAATCAAGCTCAAGGATCAAGACAATTACCTTCTCAAGCTATTCCCAATCCAAAGAGAAATGTTAGCGCTATTACTTTGAGGAGTGGGAAGGTTGCATCAACTCAAAATGGTCCAAGAGCTGAATTTTCTGAAAACAGGACAGCACCTTCATTTCCAGCCCAAAACAACCCCGAAATCGCTTCAAAATCAGTTGGTTCCACCCCTATTCCGTGCTCAACTCCTTCATCAAGTAATCCTGTAATTTTGGTGGAAAATGAAGGAGAAATCAGTGTCGAAACCAACATCACAGCAGCTATAACAAGTGGGACAGTAGCTCAAAATTCAGCCCCTCCAAGTTCGGTTCAAGAGGAAGAAATGAGGGTATCCTTTCCCTTTCCACAGCAGACAATTCAAGCCAAAAGACAAGTGGAGGAGGAGAAAGCCAAAGAGTACAATGAGCTGGTAAAACTCTTTAGCAAAGTAGAAATTAATGTACCCTTGTTGACCATGATTAAATAGATTCCTAAGTATGCGAAGTTCCTGAAAGATCTATGTGTTCACAAGAAGAAGCTTAAGGAAAATGAGTTGGTCAGCTTGGGAAAAAATGTTTCATCACTCATTCATGTCATACCTCAAAAGTGTGAAGACCCTGGAGTTCTTACTGTATCATGTGAGATAGGGAGGACTATTTTTCATGACGCTATGTTAGACTTGGGAGCCTCCATCAATGTAATGCCCAGATCGGTCTTCCAGATGCTTGGCATTGGCCCTTTACAGCCTACTGGTGTGGTGATACAGTTAGCAGACCGGAGCCAGACCTACCCAACCGGTATAATTGAAGATGTTTTAGTAAAGGTAAAGGAGTTGATATTTTCTGCAGATTTTTATATCTTGGATATGGAGGGAGATTGTCTTGCACACCGTTCTCCACTTATTTTAGGAAGGCATTTTCTGAAAACTGCCAGAACAAAAATTGATGTTTATGCTGACACACTTTCAATGGAAGTGGGGGACACAGTAGTCCAGTTTAGTATTTTCGATGTCATGAAGGACCCTAGGGGAGATCACTCTATTATGAGCATGGACATCCCAGATGAGACTGTTGAGGCACAGTTAATTGCTGATGATGTTGCATTTGACATAGTGGGAGGAGATTTGATTTCAGAGAAAGCTGAAGATGCATCAGTTGTGAAGGCATTAGAGGAGATGGATGGAAAAGCACGTGACATCCTTGAATTCGAAACTGAAGCTTTACAGGACTCCTCTTATCTTTTATTTTGTGACGATATTGCTATTGATAGTCCTAATTTTTCTAATAAGGTTGTTGCAGATATTACTGAGGAAGCATGCACGGGAGATGATTCTACAGGTGTAGGGGATTGTACAGAGCCTCAGGGACCACCAACATTGACTTATACATTAGAAAATTCAGAGGATAAGTCAGAAAGTGTAGGGACTTGGATGATGGGAGCAAGAACCCAAGGATCACCTATTCCAGTTGAGTGTCCACCAGAACTTGAGCCTGAGATGGAACCTATACTTGACCAGAAGGAAGCTATGGATACATCTATTCTTGTAGAACCTCCAGGTATTTTTCAGTACGATCAGGTAAGTATTTCTCCTTTTCCTTTAGAAAACTTCAGGGAGGTGTCTAGAATTGCATGTGAAGCATGTCTTGATACATCTTTTGTGAAAAATAATTATGAAAATTTCATAGAGGCACCCAGGCTTGATTTTATTCATTGCGATGATATTCTTGATACATATTATGCTGAAACTGATTGTGAAAATTTTTTCGAAGAACCTGAAATTGATATTGTTTATTGTGATGAATCTCTTGCTATATCTTATGCTGAAATTGAGTGTGAAAAACTTATGGAGGTACCCGAGATTGATTTTATTGGCTGTGAAACATTTCTTGATATACCTTATGTAGAAACTGCTTGTGAAAATTCGATAGAGGTACCTAAAGTTGATTTCATTGGTTGTAATGCATTGCTTGATACATCCTTGGTGAGAAATAATTGTGAAAATTTCATTGAAATATCCAAAATAGATTTCATTGGTGGTGATAAGTTTCTTGATATACCTTTGGTGAATTTTAATTGTGAAAAATTCTTTGAGGTGCCAAAAATTAATTTTATTGGATGTGATGTATTTTTGGATACATTTTATGTAGAGATTGATGGTATTACACTTCTATCTTACCCTACATGCAAGAGAAAGGTTTTACATGGTTTTGTAGGGTCCCAAAGACTTCTTGAGTGGGTACTCCATCTAAACAGTCTTCAACCTCTTGGAAGGTTTTCCAAAATGAATCAAGAGGGAGGAGATGATCTTACTTTAATTCGAAGCACTCTACCTTTTAAATGGCTCCTGTACCTAAATCACCTTCGGCCACCTGAACATCTTGCTGTAAAGTCTAAGTGTGGGGGAGTAATGCACCATAAGATTGATCAAATGAAGGAAACTCTCTCAGCTACCCATACTCCGCCACTGCCACGATGGAGGTTATTCCTTGATAGACTCCGACCGCCAGAAATAAAGGGGAGTTTGTTCTTTCTTGCATTTTCCTTCATTTTTATGTTTTCTAGAAGTAGAATTTTCTTTTAAAATGAGTTCTTGCTAATAAATGCGTGAGTAGAGTAGAATGAATGAATAAATAGACATTATAAATACCATGTTATTTCTTTTGGCATGTTTTCTTCATGAGTAGAAATAAATGTATCTCTTTAGGTTGTCTTCATAGCATTTTAGAGTCTCTTGAAAATAAATTAAATTTGGTTGTTAAAACTTAGGGTTTGAGCTTATGGATGAAATCTTGGATGCTTGAGTACTACTTGACTTTAGATTCTAAATTGATGACTTGAGATGAATTATTTGCACCTAGTGAGAATTAGCCTTATTTTTGTGACACACATATGTGATTGTACTCTAGAACTTGCTTAGGTTCTTTCGAAACCATATTTCAATGATTGGATCACATCTATAGAGGCTAATCAAATTGTTTACCTTTCGATATCAATTTTTGGCAATAATCATGTTTATTCTATTTTTCTTTTCTTCTTTCCTACTCTTAACCATACTTTTCTATGGATCTGTTTGTTTAGGATGTTTCTTAATGCTACTTTGCCCGAGACGGACAAAAGATCAAGTGTGGGGGAGGTGGCTAGAGTTTTGGAATTATTTTGTATCAAAGATTCATTTCAAGTTGAAGCTAAAAGGTGCCAAGTTGAGTGGAGTTTGGTGTCAAGAATGAGCAAGAAGAAGTGGTTAAGGATGGAAACAATTGGAGATCTATATTCTTGATTATAATTTGAAGATCCAAGCAATTTTGTGAATTTTGTGCCAAGCTCAATTCGGTTGAAGAAGAAAATTTTTGTGCCAAAGTCCAAGTGGCACGCAAATGGCAAAAATCTGTGCCAAAAGAAAAAAAATGCTATGGAGCATGTTTCGACCACTCTGCTAAAGGATGAATTGCAACTGTGTTAACCTGAAACCAATGCAAAAATTCGGTGCCAAGTTGAATTCAGTTGAAGAAGAAAGAAAAATCTGAGCCAAAGTGGAAAGGAAATGGTCAAGTGGAGTATCAAGAATGTGGAATCCAAAAGAAAAGAATTCTAAAAAGAGCATATTATTTTAGCATTACTAGATTGCACTGGATATCGCTTGCAACTTCAAGTACAAGAGCCGATCGGAATTATGAAAGCCCAACAAAATAGGAAAAAAAAGAAAAAAAAAGACTGAGAAAAAAAAGCTGTAATTTGAAACAAAGTTGGCACAATGATCAAGTGTGGTTGAAAAAGAAAAAAAAAAGAAAGACGGTTTTGATCAGAGCTGTGAAGTAGATTCTCTAGAAGCTGAATTGCAACTAATCTGAGTTGAATTGCAGCTGTGCAGATCAGAACTGAACAAATCAGTGAGGGAAGTAAAGCTACCAAGCACATTTAAGGGAAGAGGAGCTTCCATTACCTGAATATTATGGATCGTGGGTGTTGACAGTTTGTTTGGAACTTAGTATTTCTTGAAGCTGCGGAATCTGGCACAAAGGGTTATCGTGGCAGAACAGAAAATTCAGTTGGAATGCTAGGATTAAGGTTGCATCTCCATACAAGCAGTTTCGGCAGATTTTTGTATCAACCCAAAACTGAATTTGGGCTTTCTAAATCAGTAGTGCATTATTAATTTTAAACAGAGTTGTAGAATGGTTCTTCCCTGAATCCAACTTCTTGAGAACAGATTTCAAATTAGTGGGCAATTCAAGTGAAGTTGAAACTGTTAGTGAGGTAAATGGATGAGATCAAAACAGAAAAAATGGCAGTGTATCAACTCACTTAGTGAAGCATTTAACTCTCCGCTACTATTGATGCTAATTGCTTGAGAAATCAGAGAAGTGCAATGAATCTGCCGTGGAGCTGGGATCTGGAACAGAAAAAAAAAGAAAAAAATAGAAGTGTGCCAACTTGGAAGGATATGTATCAAGAGTGAGTTGTAAGAGTTGATTAGTGAAGGACACATGTGGAGCATCTAATTCCCTAATTGTTGTTTGATGTCTCAAGTTCTCTAATACAAAATCTGATCCGAATGTGCTCCATTAGAAGATGTGAGAGCAGGAAAAAAAAGGGAAGAAAACAAATTTGGTCAATAACTGTGAAGCAGTTTTCTATTGGGCTCCATTTGAAGTATCTAGTTCATAACAGAAAAAAAAAGTTTGGAAGTCGAATTGCAAGAAAAGATTGAACACAAAGAAGAAGAGCATAAATAGAGAATGAGCTGCAAAACACAAACAAAGAAATTCAGCAGCTGGAAAAAGAAAAGGAAAAAAAACAAGAGAAGAAGGAAACAAGGTTGTCACACAATTGGAGTTTCGGCACCCTGAAATCAGTGGAGTTTTTCTCATCCAAATTATAGCCTTGCCCCACTATCTTTCTGACTTTACTAGAGAGAAAGAAAGAAGAGAAAAAAAAAGTAAGAGAAAAGAGAAGGAAGCAAGTGGCACGTAAAGGAAATATTGACACATTGAGACCAATAAAGTGTTCTTCATCTGAATCAAGGGAAATGCTAAATTTTTACTCCACCACACTTTTGACTTCACTAGAGGACTGTAAAGAGAAGCAAAGTGCATTAGAAATATTCTTGAGCAACCAAGTCTCCCACTTCATCATTTTTTCTATTTTATTGGCTTTCACTTCATTCTTACCATTTTCTATGTCTTTCACTTGTTTTTGTAGATGTGGATCCTAATCATGAATAATGGTGGAGGGTAAATAACAAGCAAGCTTATGGTAGTGCAAAAAGCATGTGTGTTTGAGTGAGCTCCACTTTCATCATGAATTTAGAACTTAAAAAGAGAGTCACCGACATTTTCCTTGAAAGGCTTAGTGAGTTAAATTCATCTCAATGAATCATGAAGGATGAAATTGCTAAGTTGTTGATTTAAGGACGAGATACTAATCCATAGAGCTTAGATTTTTTGAGAATTGACAACCTTAGGTAATTTCTTTTCACTTGCTTCTAATTATGCTTAGAAAGAGTGGAAGGGATACATACTTAGTAGTTTTCGCGAGACGCTCAAGCTTAAGTGTGGGGGAGTTGATAAGTACTATTTTGTTGACTATTTCAGACTCTAAAATCCATGTTTGACCCATATTTTACATGCTTAACCTTGAATTTACCCTCGGTTCTATAGATTAGTTTTATTTTGGGCTTTATTGCAAATCTTTATACATTTGAAAGATTTTGAAACTTAATTGTGAATCTATGTTTGTAGGCTTTGAAAGGATCATGGACCGAGGTAAAAATTGGTCAGGATCAGGCTCAGATCAAGGCGATCAAGCTCTGGAGAACTGTGAGCCGTCCATTCAAAAGATAAGCAGATCTGGATCATCCAGGGCAAATCAGATGGATCCCAGCTGAGGAAAGGTAGATCTGACCTTTATAATGAGATCTGGAAGTTTAGGGGTAAATCGGAGAAGATCCAACCGTTGGATCAAGCTCAAGAGGGATCTAGACCATCCATTCAAGAAAAGGAAAGATCTGGACCATCCGCCACTGATCTGGTGAATCCGAGATAGGGTTAAGGTTAATCAAGCACTTGGAGCAAGATCTGAAGGTTTGATCCAAATCAGAGATCATTTAGCCATTTGATCAAGATTAGAGGGATCTAGATCGCCCGTTCAAAGATCAGGTTGATCTGAGCCATCCGTTGTAAATTTGGAAGATCCGAGCTACTCCGAGGCAGATCTCAATCCTTGATCAACATCTGGAAAGTTTGGTTCAGATTAGATAAAGATCAACCGTTGGATCTGTCCTGAACAATCTGAGTCGTCCGATTCAAAGTATTTATACAAATTTCTGCACAGGTCTCAGCTTGAGGCATCTTCTTTGCCGCAGCTCAGTTTTTGCGTCTTCTTCATCGTTTCTTCAAGTTTTTCTTCTTCTAAGGGCGCGACCACTCGATTTCTTCATTGGATCAGGTTCTAGATCATCGGAATGAAGTCTCCCTGATGTTTCCAGCTCCAATTTGCCCAAGAAACAAGCCGAGTGAGGATTCATCAGCTCTGCCATTTGCTATCCTTGGTCTCGGTTGTGCACCATTTCCATCCATCTGAGCTATTGATAGATTCCATTTTATTGATCATTTGAGTTGCTTAAATCCCTATTTGATCTATGTTTTTATTGCCAAAATTGTGAAATTGCCTAGGTTTTAGAACTTATTCATATTTTGGACTTAAATGCAAAATTACACATATTTGAGTTAATTGGCCACTAAATTCTTGATTTATTTTTGTAGGCATGAAAGGTTCCTGGACCTAGAGCATATTGGGTCAAACTCGAGTCGGAAGTGACCCGGATCAGATTATCAAGATCACGATTAAATCTGGGCCGTTCGATTCGAAAGCGGCTAGATCTGAGCCATCTGGGATGATCTGAAGCCATCCGAGCTAGGGCTAGGGTTAATCAAGCACCCTGATCAAGATCTGAAGGTTTCACCACAATCAGAGCTCAATCAACCGTTGGATCAAGCTTGGAGAGCTCTAGATCATCCATTCAAAGATTAGCTTGATCTGGACCATCCGTTGCAAATCTGGAGGATCCGAGCTACCACGAGGCAGATCCTGACCCCAGATCATCATCATCAAAGTTTGGCTCCAATCAGACCAAGATCAGCCGTTGGATTGAAGCAAATCAATCTGGACCGTCCATGCATGAATACTTAAGGAAAATTTTGGCCGCAGCTTCCCTATCGCGTCTTCGCCGCTACAGTGTCTTCCCTTCCGTTTGTTCTTCGTGTTCTTGCGTTTTTCACTCCATCCGAAGGCGTGATCCCTCGACTCTTGATTCAGAGCTAGTGCTAGGTCGTCGAGGAAGCCATCAGTGAAGTTTCTGGATCAGATTTGCTCAATTCGCAGTACTGTTGAGAGGTTTCCGCAGTTCTGATCACTTGGCGTCTTTTGATCGGCTGTGCTCGATCACACCCCAACTGAGCTATCTAGAGGAGTTCCCTAGAGAGCTTAGATCATCATCCATCCATTTTCGCACACCGATGCAGCCGAAATGAAGATTCCGAGTGGAAATTTCAGAAATGAAGCAATCTGAACTTGACTCAATCGCGGATGGCATTTTCTCCACGATTTGCTGAGTTTGCGGGTCCGATTCTCTCCCTTGCTTGACAACCAAGGAGTACCTGAGCTGAAGATAGATCGAGGAGTAGTTTAGATCATTAATTTTAATGCTTTGTAGCTGTAATTTTACATTGCCGCATTGTTCTGTTCTGAATTGTGTTTTCAGCTACTGAAAGTTACAATTTCAAGTTCTTAGCTGTAGTTTAGCTCTAATTCCGCAAGTAGAGTCCTATATGAACTTGTTTAGTGATTAACTAGATCAAATTTCAGCTTATTACTTGTTCAAATGGTTGCGTGCCAAGTTTAGTTTAGTTTTGTTTTCTCCTTTTCGAGTTCTGAGTTTATCTCAGAATTCTTGTTTCTTAGTTGTTAATTCTTGCATTCGATTTAAGTATAGGTTTCCTTAGTTAATGTAGAGCTTAGTTCCAAATTCTTGCACTTCATTCTAGGTTTTCAGCTCAGCTAGTGCTGAATTTCTGCAACTTGAATCTGAATTTCTGCAATTTCGTTTCTGATTTCTTGCTTTTCAAGTTCTGGTATTAGTTTGCACTCCTTTACAGAATCTTGCTTTGTTCTTTCTTAATACCATTGTTCTCCAATCAAACCAATCAGTTTTAAAGAGTGGAGTTGAAAGCTAAATTAATTTTTCATTTGGAGCTAGTTTTGGCACAAAAGCTCTCCCTTGCGTGCCAACTAACTTGAACTCAATTGCATCCAAAATCAACTTGTTTTGTGGTATGTGAGTGTATTTGAATCAATAAGTTTGAACCCATCTAATGCTGAAAAATCTGGGCAGTGATTGGCTTCCAAAAATATTGCATGCTTAATAGATATTTGTTGCTTGTGAAAATTTCGAATTTCTTTTGCTTTAATTTGTCTTAGCTTGTTCATTTCCGAAACTTGCCATCACTACCTCTAAATCTCAGTTTAGTGTTTCTTTGCAATTGACTTTAGATTTGCCTTCCAATTCGGTCAAGTATCTTGTTTCATTTGGTTTACTACTAGTTGAGTTTTCCTTAAGTGTCAACTTCTTGCTTAGTTCATTAGCTTAAGATTCTTACTTCTCTATTGCAATTTCACTTTTGATTGTATTCCAATCCCAATAACTTATTTCGAAACCCAAAACAAAAACGATACATAAACACGAGTTTGAATCAAACTAGACAACTATCCCCGAGAAAAATACGACCTGTGGCCCCTTTGCTACATTCTTATACATTTTGCTTGTAAAAGGGTTTCCAGCACTTTATAAATTTCTAAATTTAAGACCCACTTTCGTGACAGTCATTTTGGGTCCGTCAAATTTTTGGCGCCGTTGCCGGGGAAGCGTTAGTTGACTTGTTTGATTTTAGCTTGTACACTTATTGCACATCATTCTTGATTTATTTTTTTTTGTGCTTATTGTCATATCTTTGGAGTTGATTTTATCTGTTTACTTGTTTATCTACTTTTACTGCGATTTGTTTTGCTTTTATGACCAGGTCTCTAGGTGCTGAATTAGAAGATTTCGATCCTGAGATTGAGAGGACCTTCAGAGTCAGGAGGAGCCAGGCCATTCATTCTGAGACTACAGATATTCCTCCTATTCAGATTATCAGCACTCACTCAGGCATTGATATGGCAGACCACCAGAGAACCATGAAGGAGCTTGCAGCACCTGACGCTGCATTTCAGTACTCCAGCATAGCATATCCAGAGCTGGGAGAAAGTTTTGAGTTAAGATCTGGGCTTATTAATTTGTTGCCAAAATTTCAGGGTTTATCTGGGGAGGATCCAAACAGACACTTGCACGAATTCCATGTGGTGTGCTCTACTATGAAGCCTCAGGGCATTTCTGAAGAAGACATCAAGCTGAGAGCTTTCCCCTTCACATTGACAGGAGCAGCCAAAGACTGGTTCTATTATCTGCCTACAGGACATGTGTCTAGTTGGATCGCCATGAAGAAGGCATTTTTGGAGAAGTATTTCCCAGCTTCCCGCACAGCTATAATCAGAAAAAGTATCTGTGGGATTCAGCAAGTGGTGGGCGAGACACTGTATGATTATTGGGAAAGATTTAACAAGTTGTGTTCAAGTTGCCCCCAGCATCAAATCAGTGAGCAATTATTGATTCAATATTTTTATGAAGGACTGCTGCAGACGGATAGAGTCCTTATAGATGCTGCAGCTGGAGGAGCCTTAGTGAACAAGTCACCAATGCAAGCTAGGGAGTTAATTTCTAATATGGCTGAGAATTCCCAACAATTTGGAGGCAGAGCCTTGAGCACCAGAGGAGTGGGTGAAGTTCAGGCAGTTCCCACTGATAACAAGGAGGTTAAGAATGCATTGATGGAGCTCACCTCAGCTTTGAAGAAAATAGATTTGAAAGTGGACAGACTTAGTTCTACTCCTTCAGTACCTCCACCCTCCACTCAAATTACAAGTGTGTGTGGCATTTGTTCTAGTCAAGAGCACACTTCAGACTCATGCCCCAATCTCCAACAGGACGAGACGGTAGCTGCATTAGTGAGAGGACAATTTCCAGCCAGAAACAATCCATATTCCTCCACTTATAACCCCGGTTGGAGGAATCATCCTAACTTGAGATATGGGAATGCTTTCTGCCAACAAGAGCCTCAAAATCAATCTTCACAGCAGCCTCAACCGAGTTTCCAGCAGCCCCAACAAACTCAGATCAACCAGCAACAATTTCAGCCATCAAATCCAAGTTTTCAGCCTTCATTTCAACCTAATTCTCAACATTTTCAGCAACAATTTCAGCCATTTGATCCTCAATTCCAGCAATCTTATCAAGGGCAGCAAGGATGGCACTCATTCCCAGCTTTTCCAGCTCAAAACCAATCGAATTTTCAACCATCACAGCCCATGATGCAGAATTTTCAGCCCTACAACCAAGGGTTTCAAAGCCAAAATTTTCAGCCCTCACCACCTAATTTTCAAGCTCCAAATCAGAGCTTTCAAGGGTACACCTCTCAGCAAAATTTCCCAGCATATCAACCCTCTAATCAGTTCTTTAATCAGCCCCAACAGCATGGTTTTCAACAGAATCAGCAAGCTCCACAATTTCAGCCAACTAATTCATCTTTTCAAGGTCAAGCAAGGAGTTATTCTAACCAAGGAGGTTGTGGAAGCTCAAGTGGAGGAAATGCTTCCCAACTGAGGGTTGAGGATATGTTTCAACAGATGATGCAGCAACAACAAGCTCAACAACAACAAATACAACAAGTTCTTCAACAACAACAACATCAACAACAATACAATCAAAACGTTGAGAGGCAATTAGGGCAATTGGCTAGTGGAATTAACCAAAATCAAGCTCAAGGATCAAGCCAACTCCCTTCCCAAACCGTTCCTAATCCCAAAGGGAATGTGAGTGCTATAACTTTGAGAAGTGGGAAGGTTACAACATCACCGAAGAGTCCAAGAGCAGAATTTTCAGGCAGCCGGACAGCTTCTCAAATTCCGGCCCAAAACCACACTGAAATGAGTTCAAATTCAGCTGATTCCAACCCTAGCCCGTTCCCAACTCAATCCTCAAGCAACCCTCCAAATTTGGTGGCAAACGGAGAAGAAATCGATGCCGAGACGCATGGGACAGCAGCTGCTACGCAGGGGACAGCACAGCAGAATTCAGCATCTACTTCTTTACCTCCGGCCAAGGTTGATGAATTTAGGGTTCCTTTACCCTTTCCACAGCAGAGAAAACATGCCAAAAAGCAAATGGAGGAAGAGAAAGCCAACGAATTCAATGAGTTAGTGGAGCTATTTAGCAAGGTGGAGATCAATGTACCTTTGTTGACCATGATCAAGCAGATTCCCAAATATGCTAAGTTTTTGAAGGATCTTTGTATTCATAAAAAGAGACTCAAGGAAAATGAATTGGTCAGCTTTGGGAAGAACATCTCAGCACTTATCCACACTATTCCTCAGAAGTGTGAAGATCCGGGGGTATTCACTGTTTCTTGTGAGATAGGGAGCACCATATTCCACGATGCTATGTTAGATCTAGGAGCTTCGATAAATGTGATGCCCAAGTCAGTTTTTCAGATGCTTGGCATAGGTCCTTTACAGCCCACTGGCGTGGTGATACAGCTAGCAGATAGGAGTCAGACCCACCCAGCAGGTATGATTGAAGATGTCTTGGTGAAGGTAAAGGAGCTTATATTTCCTGCTGATTTTTATATTTTGGATATGGAGGGAGATTACTTGGCACACCGTTCTCCACTGATCTTAGGCAGGCCTTTTCTGAAGACGGCCAGAACAAAGATTGATGTGTATGCCGGGACACTTTCTATGGAGATAGGTGATACGGTGGTACAGTTCAGCCTTTTTGATACCATGAAGCATCCAAGAGAAGACCATTCTATCATGAGCATGGACATTCTAGAGGAGCTGGCGCAGACTGAGTGGGAGACTGAGGGATTTCTAGATGATTTTTCTGGAGGGGCTGTTGATTCAGAGGAGGCTGAGAGAGTACTGACTGCTGACACTGAGGATTTTACAGAAGACATTTCAGACACACTTCCAGCTGGTGATATTTTTCTAGGTGTAGGGGATTGCACAGAGCCCCAAGGATCACCTATTTTTACTGATATTCAGAGTGTAGGGGATTGCACTAAGCCCCAGGGACCACTTATTTCTACTGAAGAGGACCAGAGTGAACTGAAGCCATTACCAGGTCACTTGAAGTATGCATACTTAGGAGAGGAGCAGACTTTTCCTGTTATTATTGCACAGCATTTGGAGTCAGAACAAGAAAAGAAATTATTGCAAGTCCTGAGGCACTACAAGAAGGCAATTGGGTGGACACTATCAGATATACCAGGTATCAGCCCAGCTATCTGCATGCACAGGATCTTTTTAGAGGAAAATGTCAAACCTGTGAGGCAACCACAAAGGAGGCTCAACCCACTTATATTGGATGTTGTAAAGAAAGAGGTGACTAGACTTCTACAGGCAGGTATTATTTACCCTATTTCTGACAGTCAGTGGGTTAGCCCTATTCATGTGGTGCCTAAGAAATCTGGAGTGACCGTGGTGGCAGATGAAAGTAATGAATTAGTACCCACCAGAGTCAAGAATTCCTGGAGAGTCTGCATTGATTACAGGAAACTCAACAAGGTCACAAGGAAAGATCACTTCCCTCTACCCTTCATTGATCAGATGCTTGAGAGACTGGCAGGGAAGTCACACTACTGTTTCTTGGACGGATTTTCAGGCTATTTTCAGATTTGCATAGATCCAGAGGACCAGGAGAAGACCACCTTCACTTGTCCCTTTGGCACATTTGCCTATAGACGTATGCCCTTCGGACTCTGCAACGCACCCGGTACTTTTCAGAGATGTATGGTGAGTATATTCGGTGAGTTGCTAGAGGACTGTATGGAGGTATTTATGGATGATTTTTCAGTTTATGGCACGTCTTTTGATTCATGTCTGAATAACTTGTCTAGGGTTCTACATCGTTGCATTGAAACTAACCTTGTTTTGAATTTTGAGAAATGCCACTTTATGGTAGAGCATGGGATAGTACTTGGACACATAGTCTCTCAGAAAGGTATTGAGGTAGATCCTGCTAAAATCAGTGTTATTTCTTCTTTATCTTACCCCGTATGCGTACGGGATATTCGAGCTTTTCTTGGACATGCAGGATTTTACCGCAGATTTATTAGAGACTTTAGCTTGATTGCTCGGCCCTTGACACGACTTCTGCAGAAAGATGTTGAGTTTCACTTCGATGAAAAATGCAAAGAAGCTTTTCATAGACTAAGGGAGGCTCTTACCTCAGCCCCTATTATTACATCACCTGACTGGACCTTACCTTTTGAATTAATGTGTGATGCTTCTAATTTTGCAGTGGGAGCTGTATTAGCACAGAGGGTAGATGGAGCACCACATGTCATTTCCTATGCCTCCAAAACCCTAGATGCCGCCCAAGCCAACTACACCACGACTGAAAAGGAGCTTCTTTCCATTGTTTTTGCCTTAGATAGATTCAGATCATATTTATTGTGTTCTCATGTTGTTGTGTTTTCTGATCATGCAGCATTGAAGTACCTCCTGAAGAAACCAGATGCGAAGCCAAGGCTTATTAGATGGATGCTACTACTACAGGAGTTTGACTTGGAGATACGGGACAGGAGTGGCAAGGAGAATCTAGTAGCAGACCATTTGAGCAGATTGGAGGGAGATGGAGATCCCACGGCCATAGATGATGATTTCAGAGATGAGCAGCTTTTACAGATGCATGGTGAGTCACCTTGGTATGCAGACTTAGTGAATTTTCTTGTAGCTCATGTTTTTCCTACACACTTTTCGAAAGCTCAAAAGGATAAATTTAAAAGTGATGCAAAATATTATGTGTGGGATGATCCTTACTTGTGGAAATTTTGTAGTGATCAAATCATTAGGAGATGTGTACCAAATCATGAGTTTCATTCTGTACTCACTTTTTGCCATTCTTCAGCATGTGGTGGGCATTTTGGACCACAGAGGACTGCTAGAAAAATATTAGAATGTGGATTGTACTGGCCCACCCTGTTTAGAGATTCATATAGGTTTTGTACATGTTGTGATAGATGTCAAAGAACAGGAAACATAAGTGCTAGAAATGAAATGCCTCAACAAGCTATTCTATTTTGTGAAATATTTGATGTGTGGGGTATAGATTTTATGGGACCATTTCCTGCTTCTTTTGGATTCTTGTACATTCTTTTAGCTGTTGATTATGTTTCAAAATGGGTGGAGGCCATTCCCACCAGGACTGATGATTCATCTGTGGTTGTTAGTTTTGTCAGGTCAAACATTTTTTGCAGGTTTGGTATTCCAAGAGCTATCATAAGTGACCAAGGATCCCACTTTTGCAATAAGCACATGAAGGCTCTTCTTAATCAGTACGGGGTATTACATAAAGTTTCTACTGCTTATCACCCCCAAACAAATGGACAAGCCGAGGTGTCGAATAGAGAAGTCAAATCCATATTGGAAAAAACTGTGGGACCTCATAGGAAGGACTGGAGTAAAAGGCTTGAAGATGCTTTATGGGCATATCGCACCGCTTACAAGACACCCATTGGAATGTCACCTTATAGACTTGTGTATGGGAAATCATGCCACTTACCTGTAGAGATTGAGCATAAGGCGTACTGGGCAGTTAAAGCTTACAATTTTGATGCTACTGTGGGAGAAGAAAGGAAGTTGCAACTTCAAGAGCTTGAAGAAATCCGGTTGGAAGCATTTGAGAATTCAAGGATATACAAAGAAAAGACTAAGAACTTTCATGACAAGCACATTGTAAACAAAGAATTTCGAATTGGTGACAAAGTGCTATTATACAAGTCAAGATTGAAATTGATAAGAGGTAAGTTGAGATCAAGGTGGGAAGGTCCATTCATTATAACTAATATTTTTCCCTATGGAGTTTTTGAAATTAGGGACGAAGTTAATGGATTGGTGTGGAAAGTTAATGGCCACCGGCTCAAGAGGTATCTTGAGGAACTAAAGGAGCTAGAGGTGGAGGATGTGTACATTGAAGACGCTATCTACCCAACTTGAAAGGGGAGTTCACTAAATCTTGCATTCATTTTTTCTTTGTATATACCATTTCCTTTCTTTTTGCAAGAATAACTTCAAGCTTGCGTGAGCAAGAAATTTTCTCAAGTAGGGACTTTAAAGTGTAAATAAAATTCTTCATTGCAAATACCATATCTTTTCTCTTAGCGCATTTTCATGGTTCTAGAAATAAATTCTTTCTCTTTTTGAAGTAGGTAGTTAACAATAAATGCTTAAAACACATTACATGAATAAAATCATTGTAATTACCATGTATTTCATTTTAGCACTTTTTCTTCCATGATTAGGAACAAATGTATCCCTTTAGGTTTTCTCCATAGCATTTTAGAGTCTTTTAGAAAATAAATTAAATTTGGTTGTCAAAACTTAGGATTTGAGTTCATGGATGAAGTCTTGGATACTTGAGTACGATTATGCTTTAGATTCTTGATTGAAGAATTGAGATGAATGATTTTTACCTAGTGAGAATTAGCCTTATTTGTGACACACATGTTATTGAACTCTAGAACTTGCTTAGGTTCTTTCAAAGTCATATTTCAATGGTTGGATCACATCTATAGGGACTAATCATTTTATTCACCTTTCTACATCTATTTGTCTATTCTATTCTAGTTGTCTTTCCTTATTGCTAATCTTAACCCTAATTTTTCTATGGATTTGTTTGCTTGGGATGTTTTCTTGATACTATTTTGCCCGAGACGGACAAGGATTTAAGTGTGGGGGAGTGACTAGTGATAGGGAAGCAATTTTTATCAAAGAGCATCATCATTTTCATCATTTCGGAAAAAAAAATTTTTTTTTTTTGTGCCAAAGGAGTTGAGTTTGGTGCCAAGAATGATCAAGAGAGGTGGAAGCAATTGGAGATTTAGATTCTTTACTACACTTTGAAGATTCAAGTGGCAAGCAATTGAAAAATTTGAAAATCTGTGCCATGCCAAAAAGAAAAGAAAAAAAAACAGTGTATCACATTTGAAGATAATTGTGCCATGGCCGGAATCCAAATTTTTGGAATTTAGATTGCTGCTAAGTGCTGAATTGAAGTTAAATTGAGGCTGATGTAGAATCTGCATTCGAAAGAAAATGTGTGCCAAAATCAGCAGTGAAAGGAAACCTGGGCAGTACGTGAAGCTGAGAAAGAATCTGTAATTGCACAAATCAAAACTGCAAAATCAGCAGTACTGAAAAATCAGAGCTTGTGATCTGCTGAGATTGACTTGTAGCAGCTGAAACAAGCTGAACTCCAGCTGAAAACAATTGGAATTGAAGGATGAACTGAAGCTGAGAGAATCTGAGAAGTAGGAGCTGAGACTGGACTGCAATAGAAGCTGACCAAAGGCTGAAAAACTGCACTGCTTGTAATCTGCCAAATCTGTGCAGAATTTTAGAGCTGATGAATGATACAAGCCAAAGTCTGAAATGAAGCTGAGAAATCAGTAGGAAAGGAGGCTGAATTGAGCTGAAAAGAGCTGAGAATTCATGAGTTGAATTGAAATTAATTCTGAGCTGAAGCTGAGAAAAGCTAGAAGCTGTTGAAACAATACAAACTGCATTGCAAGGGCAGCTGATCTGCAACCAGAATCAGAAGCCGAGTAGCTGATGAAACCAGCAGAGAAGAACAAAACAGGAAATGCAGTGAGACAGATTTTGTACCAAAGTGAATTTGAATTGGTTGGTTTAGGCTGGCTATGCATTCGGGAATTGAGTACTTGACATGCCAGAATTGGTTGAACTCATCCATTATTGACCAACACAGAAGAAGGTGGCTGTATGGACAGCTGTATAGAATTTAAGAGTGGAACAAAAGCAGAAAAAGAAGAAAAAGAAAATGCTGAAATTGCAGCTATGGGCAGAATTGAACTTGCTTGCAGCTGCACTTTGTTAGAAGGTCAGTGACATTTTGCCAGAGTTTAATTGGAAGCTGAACAGCAGCTGGATATATCTGCAAGTTCAGGAATTCTGTGCCAGGAAGTGGAAACTCCATGGAAGCTCACAGCATTAGTGATGGATTGGAGCAAACTTCTGAACAAGGAATTGGGGAGCATGAGCACCACAAGATTAAGCAAAACGTGACCAAACCAGGAAGAAAGGTGGATGCTAGGAATCCTGATCAGAAACAGAATGCATTAGGGCTGAACTCAAAGAAAAAAAAAATCAGCACATGAAGCAGTTTTGTGCAGTTTGTGTCAAGTTGAAGCTGAAAATTGGGTTTTCTAAGTTATGAATCAAGGGATTAAGTTCCTGAATGTACCAGATTTGTATCAGGAATGTCCACTGCTGATCAAAGGAGAAAAGACGAAAATGGAAACAAAGCAGTTCCTGAACTTAAGCTGGGCAGTTAAGAAACCTAAGAGAGAATTCTGTGCTAAGGTGGAAGCCATAAGTGAAAGGAGTTGAAAACATCTGAACAGAGCAGCAAAGCAGGTTCTAAATTGAAGTGGAAAAGCAGTGGCCAAGGAGAGTATCAAAAGATGGAATTTACATGCAAAGAATTCAAGGAAAAACAGATTATTTCGATTACAATGGGCACAGATTAGTAGCAACTTCAAATTGAAATCTTGATTTTGGAAATCAGAGAGGCAGTGCCTAAATCAATTGGAACCCTTATGAAGAAAATGGCAAGTGGAAATTAAATTGAAGCTCACGGCACAGAAAGAATTGAAGCTGAATCTGATCACAATTTGGGAGTGAGCACATTGCAATACATTTCTGACCTTGTTAGAGCTAAAAAGAAAGAATAGAAAGAAGAATGAGAAAAGAAAAGCAAAGTTGGCACAATAGACAAGAAATGGCACAAGGAAGTCAAGGAAAGGTTTTTCATCCAAATCAAAGGAATTTATTCAAGATTGACTTCACAACTTTTGATATCACTAGAGGACTCTTAAGGAGGGCAAAGAGCATCAAAAACATTTTCAAGCACTCAAGTCTTCCACTTTATCCATTTTTCCATTTCCTTGATTTTTACTCCATTTCTTGCCATTTTCCATGATTTCATTTGTTTTTGTAGATATTGATCCTAATCATGATTAATGGTGGAGAGTAGATAATAAGCAAGCCTATGGTAGTGCAAGAAGCATGTGTGTTTGAGTGAGCTCCACTTCCATCATCAAGTTAGAACTTAAGAAGAGAGCCACCAAATTTTCCTTGAAAGGCTAGAGATTTAAATTCATCTCAATGATTCATGATGGATGAAAGGGCTGAGTTGTTGATTTAAGGACAAGATAGTAATCCATAGAGCTTAGATTTATGAGAATTGGCAACCCTAGGTATTTCTTTTCAATTGCTTCTAATTATGCTTAAAAAATCTAGGGGATACATATTTAGTGTTTTCGCGAGACGCTCAAGGCTAAGTGTGGGGGAGTTGATAGATTCCATTTTATTGATCATTTGAGTTGCTTAAATCCCTATTTGATCTATGTTTTTATTGCCAAAATTGTGAAATTGCCTAGGTTTTAGAACTTATTCATATTTTGGACTTAAATGCAAAATTACACATATTTGAGTTAATTGGCCACTAAATTCTTGATTTATTTTTTTAGGCATGAAAGGTTCCTGGACCTAGAGCATATTGGGTCAAACTCGAGTCGGAAGTGACCCGGATCAGATTATCAAGATCACGATTAAATCTGGGCCGTTCGATTCGAAAGCGGCTAGATCTGAGCCATCCGGGATGATCTGAAGCCATCCGAGCTAGGGCTAGGGTTAATCAAGCACCCTGATCAAGATCTGAAGGTTTCACCACAATCAGAGCTCAATCAACCGTTGGATCAAGCTTGGAGAGCTCTAGATCATCCATTCAAAGATTAGCTTGATCTGGACCATCCGTTGCAAATCTGGAGGATCCGAGCTACCACGAGGCAGATCCTGACCCCAGATCATCATCATCAAAGTTTGGCTCCAATCAGACCAAGATCAGCCGTTGGATTGAAGCAAATCAATCTGGACCGTCCATGCATGAATACTTAAGGAAAATTTTGGCCGCAGCTTCCCTATCGCGTCTTCGCCGCTACAGTGTCTTCCCTTCCGTTTGTTCTTCGTGTTCTTGCGTTTTTCACTCCATCCGAAGGCGTGATCCCTCGACTCTTGATTCAGAGCTAGTGCTAGGTCGTCGAGGAAGCCATCAGTGAAGTTTCTGGATCAGATTTGCTCAATTCGCAGTACTGTTGAGAGATTTCCGCAGTTCTGATCACTTGGCGTCTTTTGATCGGCTGTGCTCGATCACACCCCAACTGAGCTATCTAGAGGAGTTCCCTAGAGAGCTTAGATCATCATCCATCCATTTTCGCACACCGATGCAGCCGAAATGAAGATTCCGAGTGAAAATTTCAGAAATGAAGCAATCTGAACTTGACTCAATCGCGGATGGCATTTTCTCCACGATTTGCTGAGTTTGCGGGTCCGATTCTCTCCCTTGCTTGACAACCAAGGAGTACCTGAGCTGAAGATAGATCGAGGAGTAGTTTAGATCATTAATTTTAATGCTTTGTAGCTGTAATTTTACATTGCCGCATTGTTCTGTTCTGAATTGCGTTTTCAGCTACTGAAAGTTACAATTTCAAGTTCTTAGCTGTAGTTTAGCTCTAATTCCGCAAGTAGAGTCCTATATGAACTTGTTTAGTGATTAACTAGATCAAATTTCAGCTTATTACTTGTTCAAATGGTTGCGTGCCAAGTTTAGTTTAGTTTAGTTTTCTCCTTTTCGAGTTCTGAGTTTATCTCAGAATTCTTGTTTCTTAGTTGTTAATTCTTGCATTCGATTTAAGTATAGGTTTCCTTAGTTAATGTAGAGCTTAGTTCCAAATTCTTGCACTTCATTCTAGGTTTTCAGCTCAGCTAGTGCTGAATTTCTGCAACTTGAATCTGAATTTCTGCAATTTCGTTTCTGATTTCTTGCTTTCCAAGTTCTGGTATTAGTTTGCACTCCTTTACAGAATCTTGCTTTGTTCTTTCTTAATACCATTGTTCCCCAATCAAACCAATCAGTTTCAAAGAGTGGAGTTGAAAGCTAAATTAATTTTTCATTTGGAGCTAGTTTTGGCACAAAAGCTCTCCCTTGCGTGCCAACTAACTTGAACTCAATTGCATCCAAAATCAACTTGTTTTGTGGTATGTGAGTGTATTTGAATCAATAAGTTTGAACCCATCTAATGCTGAAAAATCTGGGCAGTGATTGGCTTCCAAAAATATTGCATGCTTAATAGATATTTGTTGCTTGTGAAAATTTCGAATTTCTTTTGCTTTAATTTGTCTTAGCTTGTTCATTTCCGAAACTTGCCATCACTACCTCTAAATCTCAGTTTAGTGTTTCTTTGCAATTGACTTTAGATTTGCCTTCCAATTCGGTCAAGTATCTTGTTTTATTTGGTTTACTACTAGTTGAGTTTTCCTTAAGTGCCAACTTCTTGCTTAGTTCATTAGCTTAAGATTCTTACTTCTCTATTGCAATTTCACTTTTGATTGTATTCCAATCCCAATAACTTATTTCGAAACCCAAAACAAAAACGATACATAAACACGAGTTTGAATCAAACTAGACAACTATCCCCGAGAAAAATACGACCTGTGGCCCCTTTGCTACATTCTTATACATTTTGCTTGTAAAAGGGTTTCCAGCAATTTATAAATTTCTAAATTTGAGACCCACTTTCGTGACAGTCATTTTGGGTCCGTCATCGACTCCTACTCCAAGGCCCACGGTCGTTGACCGTTTACTTTGGGCAATTCTATATGAAGCGCAATAATAGTTACAGAATTTGGTTACAAAGTAAGTGCACGAAAATAATAATAAAGAATTGCGCTCTTCGTTACCGACGTCCAGAGTGTATTGACTTTTTTGGGGCAGCGGGACGTCGTCGGCTCGAGTTGGAGTGTTTCCGGAACAAGGCACGAGCGTAGAAGAGCTTTGAGGCGTTGAAAGAATTGATTCTTGAAGCCTTGGTCGAGGGTCCTTTATATAGGGCCTGGGGCGCCCGGGACGTCGGGGGCACCCCCCACGTGGCCTTTGATCCGCAAAGGTCTCGGTCAGCGTCTATCCTCTGGATCCGCTTTGAACGGGGTGCCCGGAGCGCTCGGGGCGCTCGGATTGACCGGGTCAAGCGTTATCTGCTTGGCTTCGATGGCTTCTGGTTCGAGGCATGCGCATGGGGGCGCCCGGGACGCTGGGGGCGCCCGGGACGCTGGGGGCGCCCGGGAGCACGGGGGCGCCCCGCCCAGCAGCTGTTCGAACCCTTTTTTCTTTGACTTGTTTTGTATGCACCTTGGGGGCGCCCGGGACACTCCGGGCGCCCTACTCAGCCATTGCTTCTCTCCTTTGAGGCTTTCTGAGCTGCAGACACACGTTCCTTCGGTCCTGCATCCAGGGTTAGTCCAAAACACAATGCAACAATAAAATATTTATTTATACAGCCTTAGCTGTCTTGGTTCTGACTTTGGTCTCCAAAATGGAGCCCTAGGTCGAACCGACGCCTACTGTTCCCTCGACGGGGAACGCGTCCTCACCTACTCCTCTCGGGAGAGTTTACCTGATGCCAACCGCTCCTTTGGTTGGACTTTTGCCTGACGGTCCTTTGTCAGGTCTTGGATACCGAGCTGTCCTTCTCCCGGTGCCTAGCAGCCCTTCGCCAGGTCTTTGATGACTAGCAGCCCTTCGCTAGTTGCCTAGCAGTCCTTCGCTAGGACTTGGTGACTAGCAGCCCTTCGCTAGTTGCCTAGCAGTCCTTCGCTAGGACTTGATGACTAGCAGCCCTTCGCTAGTTGCCTAGCAGTCCTTCGCTAGGACTTGGTGACTAGCAGCCCTTCGCTAGTTGCCTAGCAGTCCTTCGCTAGGACTTGGTGACTAGCAGCCCTTCGCTAGTTGCCTAGCAGTCCTTCGCTAGGGCTTGGATACTGGCAGTCCTTCGCCAGTTGCCTAGCAGTCCTTCGCTAGGGCTTTGTATCCTGACATTCCTTCGTCAGGTGCCTAGCAGCCCTTCGCTAGGACTTTGTATCCTGCACACTCAGTGAATATTGTTAGATCACCAACAAACTTAACTTTGAATCCTTTGCCAATATCAAAACAAGGTTCGATATGGTGCTTCTGCACCAACAATGTGAACATCGTAAGGCAGTGGAATACTTAAATCTTACACATACATGCACCTAACTAACCTTCCTAACATGGTGACAGGGAACTTAGCATAATAACATCGTACTTAACATCATATCATACTTAACATCATATCATAAAGTCACATAAGTCATTCATTAAGCACATAAATAGCAAACGTAAAGTTTTAGCAAAAGACTTGTAAATATATCTCTTTCTTGTCCAAGTCATTACCACACACATACTCTTATCCCTCCTACTGCTTCCCCTATTGTCCTCTTGCTTGATCTGCGGTATAAGGAAATAAGACTATAAGCACATAGGCTTAGTAAGACTCTTTCCTACTCACTAAAACCATTCGTCACTTAAACATAAGCACACAAAACATTAACATAACTTGGTACTTGGCATGAATCATAAGCATAAGACATCAACCATCCTTAACAGAGCATGATACATGGCATACACATAAACATAAAACCTATTTAACATGGCATGATACATGGCATACATATAAACATAAAACATATTTAACATGGCATGATACATGGCATACATATAAACATAAAACATATTTAACATGACATGATACATAACTTAAACCCTAGGCATATTCTTAACATAAACTTAAGCATAAAACATTTACTATCATGCATCATTCTTAACATAAGACATGGGCGTAAAACATATTCTATCATGGCATGCTGCATAACATGAATGAATGCATGAGTCGAATGCATATACATAAGGATGCTTACTTTTAAAATCATACTTTTAAATACTTAAACATAATCATAACATCATTGGGGTCCCCGGCTTGTACCACATACATACATCATAAGCGCGCATCCCTAAGTAAATACGAGGTAGCGAGCCCCGACCTACTAGGGTAAGGACAACATAGTCGGTAGTCCCAGAACCGGGGCATTCTTAAGGTGCCCATCCCTGTTGCACAGCTTCGGTAGTGCCAGAACCGTGGACAGCATAGTCGGTAGTCCAAAACCGGGGCGTTCTTAAGGTGCCCATCCATTGGACCCATACTTCGGTCCGGTACAAGCCCATTCATAAAGTAAAGTAACTTCACATGCTTCATT
This sequence comes from Boesenbergia rotunda, assembly GCA_024364735.1. Classification (NCBI taxonomy): domain Eukaryota; kingdom Viridiplantae; phylum Streptophyta; class Magnoliopsida; order Zingiberales; family Zingiberaceae; genus Boesenbergia; species Boesenbergia rotunda. The sequence goes on along the minus strand of JAGFNQ010009075.1, from coordinate 137,227 downwards.
ATTCATGGGACATTCATAGCTTATTTAAACATAGCATAAACTTATTACATGAAGCATGACATAAATCATACTTGACCTTTCATCGTTCATACTTAATGCATAGCATCATGATGCCCTAAGGCATAAGCATTATCTTCATTCATAAACATGACATACTTACATAAACATCATTCTTGTTCATAGTACTTGCATAATTATGGTACATAAGGTAAGCATTGCATTGTATTCATAGAACATGACATGTTTACCTAGACCATCATCCTAATTCATAGAGCTTGCATGATCATGATACATAAGGTAAGCATTGCATTATATTCATAAAACATGACATATTCACATAGACCATTCTCCTAATTCATCTAACATGCATGATCATGATACATAAGATAATCATGGCATCTAATACAAACATATCAAACATGAACTATAACACCTAAGGCTAGGGTTAAAGGTAACATAATTTCTACCACATGCTTGAACCTATACATCATAATAAGCCATAAACCATCATTCTTGAAACCCTAGCTCCACTTAAACCCCAATCAATTAGCTTGGCCGAAACATGTAAGGAAAGGTTCAATCATTCAAATGACATGTGAGGTAACATAAGGTAAGGAAAAGACCATACATTACTTATAAAGCCATAGGAAGCTATTAGGGCTCATGCTTAGGGTTAACCCTAACTCCTAGCCCTTCTTCCTAGGGTTAGCCGAAACCTACATGGGCCATGGGTCCATGAAAAATTCATAAAAATTCCAATTAAACACCTAACACCTTCCATACCATACCATAGGAGCCATTGGGACCCTTACTTGAAGTAAGCCCTAACTTGTTGCCCTATTATCCATCTTGGCCAAAACTTGTAGGGTCTCTAGGCCATGTGAAAATTCACATAAAACATCCTCAACCTCCCTTGTATCATGAGGGTATACAAGCCATACACTTGAAGGGTTAGATCCAACCCTAACCATGGGATCATGGTGGTGGCCGAAAACCTTAAGGGTGCTAGGGTACTCCAAAAATTCTCCAAATCATATTTTTAACCTATATTCATCATGAGAACACATTAGAAAACATGAGAGATATTTTTAACATCATTTTTGAACCCAAATACATGGTGGCCGAAAGTTCAAGGCAAGATCATGGGTTTTTCTCCACATAAAACCTAAACGAAACTTCATAATATGATAAACATCAAGGGGAACTATCATACCACAGGTGAGGGAGTCTTACCTTAGATTATTTTGATTTTAGACCTTAGATTTGGGAGAAGGATGAAGACCTTGTTGCCTTCTAGCCACCTCTAGCCCTTGTAACCTTGAACAAGAACCTTGGGTCTTGAAGATGGGGCCTTCTTGTGAAACTTTTCCAAAGGAATTGGAGGCTTGTGGGTTTCGGCTAGGAGAGGGAGGAAGAAGGAGAGAAGGCTTGGTGGATGAGGAGAAAAGAAATCTTAATTGGTAAGTTACTACTCCTCTCCTTTATTCACCATGAAGTGGGCAAGTGAAGAGTCATAGTGTCTCTTCCCTTGTTGACTCTTCATTTCCCCTAAGCCTTAACCAAGATCCACTTCATTCTCTACTAGCACTCCCTTGCTAGGTGAATTGGTTAGTGCATGCATGGTTGTAGACTAGGTCCAAGGTTCAATCCTTGGTGCATGCACTTTATTTTTATTTTCTTTTTCCTTATTTTCGAAAATTCCCTAAAAGTCACCCATAATCATGCCAAAATTCCTAATTAAAATTCTTTTATATTTATATTAAATTCTACCTAATTAAAACCCATTTTTGGAGCCCATATAAGGCCCATTAGTACTTAGTTTCTTAATTTAAATGAGAAAATCATGGATTTCTAGGCTTAGGTTTGTTGGATTTCTAGGCTAAGGTTCGTACTAATCTCTCTAGATTCCTCGGAAAATTATCTAGACATGATCAATATTTTAAGGAAAATATAAGAACATTTCCCGGGTTGTTACAGCGTCTATGGTAGATGCCTAACAAAGTTTCAAGGAACCTATCTGAAATCAAATTAGACGAACTTTTTTCTATATTACAACTGCACGAAAGAAGATAGTGAAGGGGATCGACCCAAGTTGGTTCAGAAGACTCAACCAGTACCTGAGTCTGACTCAGACTCAGATTTAGAAGATAGTGAAGGGGATCAACCCAAGTTGGTTCGGCTAGCTTGGGACTACTACAATGAACTAAAGCACCAAACGAACAAGAAGAAAGTAATCCAAAGAAAGGAAGATCCATCAGAACCTTCAACAAGCTCGAAGAGCAAGACTAACGTTATCTGCTACGAGTGCAACAAAAAGGGACATTTCAGGTCAGAATGCCCCAACCTGAAGGAAACCAAAAAGGCACGAAGAAAGAAGGCTCTCTAAGCCACCTGGGACGAATCCTCTTCCGAAGAAGAAGAAGAAGTCCCACACGTAAATCTCCTCACCCTAACCGCCTAGGAAGATGTCGACTCAGGATCAAAGTCGGAACTAGACGACGGAAGACTTACAATCTCGGAGAACGGGCAAATTACAGTAAGAGGTTACTCTGAATATGAATTGTCAAAGTTAATTTCTTATTTGTCTCGTAATTTAGCGAAATCCAAGATCCGGGCTGAGTCCCTCCGACAGGAAGTAAAACGCCTGAAAGAGGAAGCCGACTCAAGGTCCTTGACCGAGCAAATTCAAGAAGGAAACTCAACTCAAGTTAAAAAGCTTGAGGAAGAGAATTCTGTAGGACCGGTGTCGTCGATAGAGGGGGGGTGAATATCGACCGTAAATCTTTCTCGCGGAAATTGTAAGCTTTTCGAATCTTCATTCTAGACTCAGAGCGTTAGTGCAGCGGAAAATAGACAGAACAAGGAAAACACAACAAAGCAGACACGCGGGATTTATTTACTTGGTTCCCGACCCCCCTGGGTCAGTACGTCCAAGGCCTATGTACTCGGCGTGAGTCGACTATTGGTCTCCTTTCTGGAATTTTCGGAGGTGGAGAAAACCCGTCTTACAGTGTAGAAGTACAATCAAAAAGATAATAAATTGAATGCGGAATAATAAAAGCAAACCGAACAAACAAGGGTTGAAACTCGGCCGATCTGGACCTCCGAAGTGCCGCGCACTTCCTCCTGGAGCCTCCCGGTCGTAGAGCCTCGTCTTTAGCGCTTTGTCATCGGTCAGAACATTCTGAATGGATCTCAGAAGTTGTGTCTAAAGATGAGGGGTCGAAGCCCCTTTTATAGGCTTCATACGGGCGCCTGTGATGATGGGGGCACCCCTATAGACTTGGTCAAACTTTATCCCCGCGCTGAACTCGCCGCAGCTGATAAAACCTTTGACCAAGGTGCCCTGGACCTCCCAGGCGCCTGAATGAAAGCTTATCTCTATTTCGAACTCGAAACAGCAAATACAGCTTTCAACTTGGGTGCCTATATCATCCCGGCCACCTGAATGGAAGCCTATTCTGCCTTCTTCACGAAACTGGTTTTTCCTTCTTTGACCTGGGCGCCTGGATCCTGTTAGGCGCCTGGCTTCAAAGCTTCCAGCCCAAAGCTAGTTTTTGTTCTTTGATCTGGGCGCCCCCATTGATGGGGGCGCCTGGCTTGGCTGGTTTCCAGCCCTTTGCTTTCTTTGTCTCCGGTTCTTGTTACCTGCAAGATACACAAATACAAAGCAAATATACACATAATATTAGCCTTAAGGACATGGTTCTGACTTCGAATTTCCACAAAACCCTAGGTCGAACCAACACAAGTTCCCACCCCCAAGAACGCGCCTTTCACCTACTCCATTCAGGAGACGGTTGCCACCCAGTCCTTCGGGTGGGATGTTGCTTAGCTTCTGATACTCTTGGATCTCGAGACGTCCAAACCCCGACCCGTCTCTACTTCTGTCCTTAGTCATCGCTCAGCTAAGTTGCTCAATCCCTCGGACTAATACTTCGTGCCCAAACCCTAGGTCCAGGACTTCGGTGCCCAACCGTCGGCCAGGTCTTCGTTCCCAATTCCTCGAACCAGGTCTTCGGTGCCAACCCTCAACCAGGACTTCTTGCCCAGTCCTCGACCAAGACTTCGTGCCCACCTTCTGAGCAGGTCTTTAGTGCCCAGCCCTTTGCCAGGACTTAGTGCCCAATCCATGATCAAGACTTAGTGCTCAATTCTTTGAACTAGGACTTATTGCCTAGATTTACTAGGACTTTGGTCCATTTTGTTACTCCTCTCTTAACTCCCCTTTTCTTGTTTAATGTATCACTGACTTAACTATATTGTCAAACATTAAAACACTTAGAGGAGGACATCACTAATGCAACTTGCACCAACAAATTCCTCCTTGAAAACACAAGTCAAGGAGCTTAGAGTAGCCCTAGAATAGTTCACTTCGGGTTCCAAGGGTCTTGACATGATCCTTGGAAAGCAGAAGTCCATTCTTAACCGATCCGGACTCGGATATCGAACTAAGTTGAGACAACGTGCATATTATTCTGTGTTGAACCAATCTAGAACCCAAGTCCAAGCATGGGTCCCCAACCTATGTTTAAGTAAACAAGCTGGACCAAACCAGTATTGGATCCCCAAGGACAAAATTCACATCTTGCCTAACCCCTATAGAGGCTTAGTCCAGGGGGAGTCAATATAAAGACCATATTTATAATTAGATAATTTTTATTTTGCTTGCTTGCTTGTTTATTTCCTTTTGCAATATTAATTATCATGCTTAGACTTAGGATTGGTTAGACTAAGGACAAAAGATTCAATTGAAATTTGAATAACATAGTATTGGGTGGAGGTGAGATAATAGTACGTTAGGGAAGCCCTTCTAATAAGGTCAAGTATATTCTACTTGGTCTGTTTAGTCTGGTGAAACTAGCCGAAGCTACCGATCCAAGACCCAATCTAGTTAGACCAAAATCTTTCAAGAAGTAACTTGAAGATGAATTTTTCAGTAAAAGGCTTTGTCAAGGAAAGGGTTGTTGCTCCAATAAGGTTACAGCCAAAGAAGGCTTTGTGCCTCGCCAAGATCTGGAAGCCAATTACTGAAAATCAAATTCATTTTACTTCTTGTTAAATTTGAATCTAATACAAATTTCAATTAATCTTAGATTCAACGCTTTTTTTTTTCAAAATAAACTTAAACTTTATAAAATTTTCAAAATTAATTCAATGTCTTCAAAAATAACCATGTTTTTTTTCAAAATTAAAATCTTTATTTTTGAAAACCTGTCTCACAAAACCCATAATGTTAACGTGATTGATAACACTAGACTGGGTGAGACAGACTAGGTTGTGAAAATCAATTTTAAGCTATCCCTAACTCTAATTGGATCCAAAATCAATAAATACTTTATGTGTAGGAACATAAAGATTTGGACCAATGAATGTTGGATAGTGGATGCTCCAGACACATGACTGGAGACAAATTGAAATTCACCAAAATCAAGTTCAAGAACCTAGGCTCAGTAGCATTTGGCAACAATGCTACACTCAAAGTCATTGGGTCAGGTAACATTGAACTCAAGTCTGATTTTGTAATTAAGAAAATACTCTTGGTTGAAAATTTCAAGTTCAATTTACTTAGCATAAGTCAACTATGTGATACTGGCTACGTAATTACATTTATCAACTCTGACTGCCTTATTAGAAACCTCCAAGACTCAGATGTCATGCTTAAGGGTACTAGGAAAAATAACGTTTATACTATTAATTTATCTTTAGTACCGAAATGCTTCTTGACTTAATTAGAAGAATCCAACCTCTGGCATAGGAGATGATGTCACACTCATGTTAAACTAATTTCCAAAATTACCCAACTTGGTTTAATTAAAGGTGTACCAAAAATTAAGAATTTTGAAAACACAATCTGTAACTCATGTAACCAAGGCAAACAAACTAAGACTACTCACAAATCAAGTCAATCAGACTTAACTCAAACCACACTTGAGCTCCTGCACCTTAACCTATTTGATTCACATGGAGCCAAGTCACTAAGCGGGAATCAGTACTGCTTAGTAATTATCAATGATTACTCTAGGTTTACCTGGGTTAGGTTTCTAAAAACCAAAGATGAAACTTTGAACTTATTTATTGACCTATGTAAAATGATTGAAAACCAAAATGATACTAAAATCAAAAGACTTAGAAGTGATTACGGTACGGTTTGAGGAATTTTGCAAAATAAATGGGTATATGCATGAGTTTTCCTGTCCTAGAACCCCCCAACAAAATGGGATAGTGGAAAGGAAAAATAGAACCCTTCAGGAAGCCGCTAGAATCATGTTAAATGAATTTAACTTAGCTAATCAATTTTGGACAGAAGCGGTAAGTACGGCATGCTACATCCAAAACAGGGTTCTAATTAACAAAAGGCATAATAAAACACCTTATGAACTATATTATCATAGACTGCCTAACCTACACTACCTAAGAGTCTTTGGGTGCAAAGTCTATATCTTGAACACTAAGGACTACCTAGGTAAGTTTCAATCCAAGTCAACCCCAGGGATCTTCTTAGGATACTCAACAACTAGTAGGGCCTATAGGGTTTACAATAAACAAACTCATAAAATTGAAGAAACTACTATCTTAATCTTTGACGAGGAAATTAAACCAAAAACTGATAATCGAAAATTAAACCAATCAAATATTGATCAGGAAGATAATGAACCAACAATTGAACCATCAATTGAACAACTGATTGAACCTCTAAATGAACTAACTCTTGAACCAACTCCTGAGGTCTCAACTGAACCTATAACTGAACCGACCCAAGTAGTTAAACCAAACACTGAACCCAACCGTCCAGCCAGACCTGAGGCTGAACCTAGTACTAGAAGAACCAAGAAAACCAGACTCAGTCACCCTTCTGATCAAATTATGGGTGATCCAACCTTAGGAGTCAGAACTAGGTCTTCCTATAGAAATCTTAGTCAAATCGCGTTAATTTCAAAAATTGAACCTAAGACTATAGAGGAAGCTCTACCTGACCCTGATTGGATCATAGCTATGCAAGAAGAATTAGCCCAATTTGAAAGAAACCAAGTATGAGAACTAGTACTGTAACACCCCAAATTTGTCAATGTAAAATCATGACAATGTATGAAAATGGTTATAATAAAATGATATGAATTTCATGCAATCACATGCCAGGAAATGTTATGAATGCATGAAATATTATATTCATGAAATATTATTATCATGAAATATTAGCATGAAATATTATATTCATGAATATGGAATATTAAAAATATTATGAAATAATATTTTTGGAATATTATGAAATATTCTGAATTCATAAAATATTATTCATATTATGAAATTTCATGATGGGCTTGGTTTATTGGGCTTGGGAATGAATGGTGCTAAAAAGAAAGTGCAAAGTGGGGGAAGCAAGGATTGAACCTTGGACCTCCTAGTTGCACTCACCATGTCATAACCAAGGAACCAAGCAATATTTCATGTAGAAGGAGAAAGGAACATGCTTGTTAAGTGTGTAAGAGTGAAGAGACATGCTTCTTCACAAGAGGTGTATAAATAGGATAAAGAGAAGGAAGTTAGAGGAAGTTACTCACTCTTTCTTCCTCCTTTCTTCTTCTTGCCGAAAACCCCTTTCTCCCCTTTGCCATTTTTGAAACCAATACCTAAGGGTTCTAACCCTAGGGCAAGTGCAAGGAAGGGAAGCCAAGTACCATCTCATTCTACCAAGACCAAGGAGTCTTAGAGGAAAGATTTGAAGAAAAAAGATCTTTGCATACCCTTCAAGTGTAGGGTACCCTACAATTAAGAGAAGGCGAAATTCCAGCGCTAGGATGTAAGAATCCTCTCGCCTGCAGTATAATGGTTATGCATGATTTCCTTGTGTTCTTGTTTTGGAAAAATGGGAGTTCTCCTTTAGAGGACTTTCGGCCACCCTAGGAAAAAGTCCAAGAGAAGGATTTTAATCACACCTTGATGCATGCTAGTACTCCTAGGGATTTTATACATATATGTGTTGTTTCCAAATTTTTGGAAGGACAAAAAAAATAGGGTTTAGCCCCTACAACTTTCGGCCACCCCCTTGAGGGGAGGCCTTGGTTCCTTTGTTACATGATTATATCCCTTAAACCTTAAGGTATATGTGTAGGTGTTTTCTTAATGATGTTATGTACAAATTCTAGGGTTTACCCCTTGTGTAGGTTNTCAAATCAGATGAAAATCAGCCGTTGGATTGAAGCAAACAAATCTGAGCCGTCCACTGGTTATTATTTAAGGAAATTTTCCCTGCGCAGCAAGCTTTGTCGCGTCTTCAGTTCTTCGCCGCAATTAGTGTTCTTCGCGTTCTTGCTTCATCCGTAGCTGTTTTCTTCAATCCATTGGCGCGACCACTCGATCTTCTTGCAGAAATCAGGTGCTAGATCATTGGGGAAGCAATCGGACTTGCTTCCGGATCAAATCTGCCCAAGAACAGAGTTGTGAGAGGTTTCTACAGCTTTGGCCATCTAACACTCTTCGGATCGGGCTGCGCTCTACCACCTTCCTTCAAGGCTATCCAGAGGGGTTCCCTGAGTAGTTTTGACCATCATCCACTCACCAATTCACGCAGACACAGCCGAAATGAAGAAATCGCATGGAACTTTCAGAAGTGGGCAGTTTGAGCTGTTTTCAATCGCTGATGAGTTTTTCCCCATGATTGCTGAGCTTGCGGGTCCGAGGGCTCACCTTTGCTTGACAACCAAAGAGTATCTGAGCTCAAGATGGATCGAGGAGTAGTTTAGACCATTAATTTTTATTGATTTTGCTGTAGTTTAATTTCTTCTGAATTCTGTCCTGTTTTCTGCGATTTGCAGTTTTTCAGTTATCCTAGTTGCAATTTCTGAATTGTTAAGCTTAATTAGGATTTTGATCTTCAAGATAAGTTAACTAGGAACGTGTTTGATGATAGATTAAGTCAGATTTCAGTTTGCTTCAGCTAAATTTCTTGCGTGCCAACCACACAGCTTGCGTGCCACTTAAAACTGAAAATTCCATTCAGTTTCTGTAATTGTCTCGGAATTCTTGTTTCTTAGTTGTTAATTTTTGCGTTCGATTTAAGTATAGCTTTCCTTAGTTAATGTAGAGCTTAGTTTCAAATTCTTGCACTTCATTCTAGGTTTTTAGCTCAGCTAGTGCTGAATTTCTGCAACCTGAATTTGAATTCCTGCAATTCAGTTTCCGATTTCTTGCTTTTCAAGTTCTGGTGTTAGTTTGCACTCCTTTACAGAATCTTGCTTTGTTCTTTCGTAATACCATTGTTCCCCAATCAAACCAATCAGTTTTAAAGAGTGGAGTTGAAAGCTAAATTAATTTTTCATTTGGAGCTAGTCTTGGCACAAAAGCTTTCCCTAGCGTGCCAACTTCCTTGAATTCATTTGCATTCATAACTAGCTTGTTTTGTGGCATGTGACTGCGTTCGAATCAATAAGTTTGAATCCATCTAATGCTGAAAAATCTGGGCAGTGATTGGCTTCCAAAAATATTGCATGCTTAATAGATATTTGTTGCTTGTGAACAATTTCGAATTTCTTTTGCTTTAATTTGTCTTAGCTTGTTCATTTCCGAAACTTGCCATCACTACCTCTAAATCTCAGTTTAGTGTTTCTTTGCAATTGACTTTTGATTTGCCTTCTAATTCGGTCAAGTATCTTGTTTTATTTGGTTTACTACTAGTTGAGTTTTCCTTAAGTGCCAACTTCTTGTTTAGTTATTAGTTAAGTCACTTTCTTTTATTTCATTTCAATTTTTATTTTCAATTAAAAATCAAAACCTCATTACTTAATTGAAACCCCAAAAACGACACATAGCTACAAGTTAGAATCAAGCACGACAACTATCCCCGAGAAAAATACGACCTGTGGCCCCTTTGCTACATCCTTACATATTTTGCTTGTAAAAGGGTTTCCAGCTATTCATTTACATTTAAATTTGAGGCCTACCTTTGTGACACCTAGTTTGGGCTCGTTCAAATTTTTGGCGCCGTTGCCGGGGAAGCTGTTAGTTGACTTGTTTGATTTTAGCTTGTACACTTATTGCATATCATTCTTGACTATTTCTGTGCTTATTGCTATATCTTTGGATTTGATTTTATTTGTTTTATCTTTTTATCCACTTTTACTGCGATTTGTTTTTCTTTTATGACCAGGTCTCTAGGTGCTGAATTGGAAGATTTCGATCCTGAGATTGAGAGGACTTTCAGAGTCAGGAGGAGCCAGGCGATTCATTCTGAGACTACAGATATCCCTCCTATTCAGATTATCAGTACTCACTCAGGCATTGATATGGCAGACCACCAGAGAACCATGAAGGAGCTTGCAGCACCTGACGCTGCATTTCAGTACTCCAGCATAGCATATCCAGAGCTGGGAGAAAGTTTTGAGTTGAGATCTGGGCTTATTAATTTGTTGCCAAAATTTCAGGGTCTATCTGGGGAGGATCCAAACAGACACTTGCACGAATTCCATGTGGTGTGCTCTACTATGAAGCCTCAGGGCATTTCTGAAGAAGACATCAAGCTGAGAGCTTTCCCCTTCACATTGACAGGAGCAGCCAAGGACTGGTTCTATTATCTGCCTACAGGACATGTGTCTAGTTGGATCGCCATGAAGAAGGCATTTTTGGAGAAGTACTTCCCAGCTTCCCGCACAGCTATAATCAGAAAAAATATCTGTGGGATTCAGCAGGTGGTGGGAGAAACACTGCATGATTACTGGGAAAGATTTAATAAGATGTGTTCAAGTTGCCCCCAGCATCAAATCAGTGAGCAATTATTGATTCAATATTTTTATGAAGGACTGCTGCAGACGGATAGAGTCCTTATAGATGCTGCATCTGGAGGGGCCTTGGTCAACAAAACACCACAGCAAGCTAGGGAGTTAATCTCTAATATGGCTGAGAATTCCCAACAATTTGGAGGCAGAGCCTTGAGCACCAGAGGAGTGGGTGAAGTTCAGGCAGTTCCCACTGATAACAAGAGGTTAAGAATGCATTGATGGAGCTCACCTCAGTTTTGAAGAAAATGGATTTGAAAGTGGACAGACTTAGTTCTACTCCTTCAGTACCTCCACCCTCTACTCAAATTACAAGTGTGTGTGGCATTTGTTCTAGTCAAGAGCACACTTCAGACTCATGCCCCAATCTCCAACAGGACGAGACAGTAGCGGCTTTAGTGAGAGGACAATTCCAAGCAAGAAACAATCCTTATTCCTCTACTTATAACCCTGGATGGAGGAATCATCCTAACCTGAGGTATGGGAATGCGTTCTGCCAACAAGAGCCTCAAACTCAGTCATCACAGCAGCCCCAACCAAACTTACAGCAGACCCAACCAATTCAGAACACGCAGCAACAATTTCAGCCATCAAACTCAAGTTTTCAGCCTTCATTTCAGCCTACTTCTCAACATTTTCAGCAACAATTTCAACCATTTGATCCTCAATTCAGCAACTTATCAAACAGCAAGGATGGCAATCATTCCCAGCTTTTCCAGCTCAAAACCAATCGAATTTCCAACCATCACAGCCCATGAATCAACAATTTCAGCCCTATGGTCAAGGATTTCAAGGCCAGAATTTCAGCCCTCGCCATCTAATTTTCCAGCTCCAAATCAGTATTTTCAAGGTCACAACGCCCAGCAAAGTTTCCATGCCAATCAACCGTTTAATCAGCAATTCAATCAGGCAAATCAGTTTGCGTATCAGCCCCAACAGTCAAGCTTTCAACCAAATCAGCAATCAAAATTTCAGCCTTCTTCTTCATCCTTTCAAGGTCAGACAAGGAGCTATGTAAACCAAGGAGGTTATGGGAGCTCAAGTGGAGGAGATTTTCAGCATCAGCAAATGATGGAGATGCTACAACAAGTTATGCAAACACAACAACAACAACAAGGTTGGCAACAAAATGTCGAGAGGCAATTAGGGCAATTGGCTAGTGGAATTAACCAAAATCAAGCTCAAGGATCAAGCCAACTCCCTTCCCAAACTGTTCCTAATCCAAAAGGGAATGTGAGTGCTATAACTTTGAGAAGTGGAAAGGTTACAACATCACCGAAGAGTCCAAGAGCAGAATTTTCAGGCAGCCGGACAGCAGCTCCAATTCCGGCCCAAAACCACACTGAAATGAGTTCAAATTTAGCTGATTCCGACCCTAGCCCGTTCCCAACTCAATCCTCAAGCAACCCTCCAAATTTGGTGGAAACGGAGAAGAAAACAGTGCCGAGACCAATGCCAGCAGCACTTCGCAGGGACAGCACAGCAGAATACAGCCTCACTCTTTCCCGGCCAAAACTGATGAATTTAGGGTTCCTTTACCCTTTCCACAGCAGAGAACACATGCCAAGAAGCAGTAGAGGAAGAGAAAGCCAAGGAATTCAATGAGTTAGTGGAGTATTTAGCAAGGTGGAGATCAATGTACCCTGTTAACCATGATCAAGCAGATTCCCAAATATGCTAAGTTTTTGAAGGATCTTTGTATCATAAAAAGAGACTCAAGGGAAATGAATTGGTCAGCTTTGGGAAGAACATCTCAGCACTTATCCACACTATTCCTCAGAAGTGCGAAGATCCAGGGGTATTCACGTTTCTTGTGAGATAGGGAGCACCATTTTCCACGACGCCATGTTAGATCTAGGAGCTTCAATAAATGTGATGCCCAAGTCAGTTTTTCAGATGCTTGGCATAGGCCCTTTACAGCCCACTGGGGTGGTGATACAGCTAGCAGATAGGAGCAGACCACCCAGCAGGTATGATTGAAGATGTCTTGGTGAAGGTAAAGGAGCTTATATTTCCTGCTGATTTTTATATTTTGGATATGGAGGGAGATTACTTGGCACACCGTTCTCCACTTATTTAGGCAGGCCTTTTCTGAAGACGGCCAGAACGAAGATTGATGTATATGCCGGGACACTTTCTATGGAGATAGGAGATACGGTGGTACAGTTCAGCCTTTTTGATACTATGAAACATCCACGAGAGGACCACTCTATCATGAGCATGGACATTCTAGAGGAGCTGGCGCGACTGAGTTGGAGACTGAGGGATTTCTAGATGATTTTGCTGGAGGAGTTACAGATTCAGGAGGCTGAGGAGTACTGACTGCTGACACTGAGGATTTTACAGAAGACATTTCAGACACACTTCCAGCTGGTGACATTTTACTAGGTGTAGGGGATTGCACAGAGCCCCAAGGATCACCTATTTTTACTGATATTCAGAGTGTAGGGGAATGCATTAAGCCCCAGGGACCACTTATTTCTACTGAGGAGGACCAGAGTGAATTGAAGCCATTACCAGGTCACTTGAAGTATGCCTACTTAGGAGAGGAGCAGACTTTTCCTGTTATTATTGCACAGCATTTGGAGTCAGAACAAGAAGAGAAATTATTGCAAGTCCTGAGGCACTACAAAAAGGCAATTGGGTGGACACTATCAGATATACCAGGTATCAGCCCAGCTATCTGCATGCACAGGATCTTTTTAGAGGAAAATGTCAAACCTGTGAGGCAACCACAAAGGAGGCTCAACCCACTTATTTTGGATGTAGTAAAGAAAGAGGTGACTAGACTTCTACAGGCAGGGATTATTTACCCTATTTCTGACAGTCAGTGGGTTAGCCCTATTCATGTGGTGCCTAAGAAATCTGGAGTGACCGTGGTGGCAGATGAAAGTAATGAATTAGTACCCACCAGAGTCAAGAATTCCTGGAGAGTCTGCATTGATTACAGGAAACTCAACAAGGTCACAAGGAAAGATCACTTCCCTCTACCATTCATTGATCAGATGCTTGAGAGACTGGCAGGGAAGTCACACTACTGTTTCTTGGATGGATTTTCAGGCTATTTTCAGATTTGCATAGATCCAAAGGACCAGGAGAAGACCACCTTCACCTGCCCCTTTGGTACATTCGCCTACAGACGTATGCCCTTCGGACTCTGCAACGCTCCAGGGACCTTCCAGCGGTGTATGGTGAGTATATTTGGTGAGTTGCTAGAGGACTGTATGGAGGTATTTATGGATGATTTTTCAGTTTATGGCACGTCTTTTGATTTATGTTTGAATAACTTGTCTAGGGTTTTACATCGTTGCATTGAAACTAACCTTGTTTTGAATTTTGAAAAATGCCACTTTATGGTAGAGCATGGGATAGTTCTTGGACACATAGTCTCTCAGAAAGGTATTGAGGTAGATCCTGCTAAAATCAGTGTTATTTCTTCTTTATCTTACCCCGTATGCGTACGGGATATTCGAGCTTTTCTTGGACATGCAGGATTTTACCGCAGATTTATTAGAGACTTTAGCTTGATTGCTCGGCCCTTGACACGACTTCTGCAGAAAGATGTTGAGTTCCATTTTGATGAAAAATGCAAGGAAGCTTTTCATAGGCTCAGGGAGGCTCTTACCTCAGCCCCTATTATTACATCACCTGACTGGTCTTTACCTTTTGAATTAATGTGTGATGCTTCTAATTTTGCAGTGGGAGCTGTATTAGCACAGAGGGTAGATGGAGCACCACATGTCATTTCTTATGCCTCCAAAACCCTAGATGCCGCCCAAGCCAACTACACCACGACTGAAAAGGAGCTTCTTTCCATTGTTTTTGCCTTAGATAGATTCAGATCATATTTATTGTGTTCTCATGTTGTTGTGTTTTCTGATCATGCAGCACTGAAGTACCTCCTGAAGAAACCAGATGCGAAGCCAAGGCTTATTAGATGGATGCTACTACTACAGGAGTTTGACTTGGAGATACGAGACAGGAGTGGCAAGGAAAATTTAGTAGCGGACCATTTGAGCAGATTGGAGGGAGATGGAGATCCCACGGCCATAGATGATGATTTCAGAGATGAGCAGCTTTTACAGATGCATGGTGAGTCACCCTGGTATGCAGACTTAGTGAATTTTCTTGTAGCTCATGTTTTTCCCACACACTTTTCGAAAGCTCAAAAGGATAAATTCAAAAGTGATGCAAAATATTATGTGTGGGATGATCCTTACTTGTGGAAATTTTGTAGTGATCAAATCATTAGGAGATGTGTACCAGATCATGAGTTTCATTCTGTACTCACTTTTTGCCATTCTTCAGCATGTGGTGGGTCCCACCAGGACTGATGATTCATCTGTGGTTGTTAGTTTTGTCAGGTCAAACATTTTTTGCAGGTTTGGTATTCCAAGAGCTATCATAAGTGACCAAGGATCCCACTTCTGCAATAAGCACATGAAGGCTCTTCTTAATAAGTACGGGGTATTACATAAGGTTTCTACTGCTTATCACCCCCAAACAAATGGACAAGCCGAGGTGTCGAATAGAGAAGTCAAATCCATATTGGAAAAAACTGTGGGACCTCATAGGATGGACTGGAGTAAAAGGCTTGAAGATGCTTTATGGGCATATCGCACCGCTTACAAGACACCCATTGGAATGTCACCTTATAGACTTGTGTATGGGAAATCATGCCACTTACCTGTAGAGATTGAGCATAAGGCGTACTGGGCAGTTAAAGCTTGCAATTTTGATGCTACTAAGGTGGGAGAAGAAAGGAAGTTGCAACTTCAAGAGCTTGAAGAAATCCGGTTGGAAGCATTTGAGAATTCAAGGATCTACAAGGAGAAGACTAAGAAATTTCATGACAAGCACATTGTGGACAAGGAATTTCAAATTGGTGACAAAGTGCTATTGTACAAGTCAAGATTGAAATTGATAAGAGGTAAGTTGAGATCAAGGTGGGAAGGTCCATTCATTATAACTAATATTTTTCCCTATGGAGTTTTTGAAATTAGGGACGAAGCTAATGGATTGGTGTGGAAAGTTAATGGCCACCGGCTCAAGAGGTATCTTGAAGAACTAAAGGAGCTAGAGGTGGAGGATGTGTACATAGAGGACGCTATCTACCCAACGTGAAAGGGGAGTTCACTAAATCTCACATTCATTTTTTCTTTGTATATACCATTTCCTTTCTTTTTGCAAGAATAACTTCAAGCTTGCGTGAGCAAGAAATTCTCTCAAGTAGGGACTTTAAAGTGTAAATAAAATTCTTCATTGCAAATACCATATCTTTTCTCTTAGCGCATTTTCATGGTTCTAGAAATAAATTCTTTCTCTTTTGAAGTAGGTAGTTAACAATAAATGCTTAAGATACATTACATGAATAAAATCATTGTAATTACCATGTATTTCATTTTAGCATGTTTTATTGCTTGATTAGGAATAAATGTATCCCTTAAGTTTTCTCATTAGCATTTTAGAGTCTTTTGGAAAATAAATCAAATTTGGTTGTCAAAACTTAGGATTTAAGTTGATGGATGAAATCTTGGATGCTTGAGTACGATTTTGCTTTGGATTCTTAATTGAGAATTTGAGATGAATGGTTTTTACCTAGTGAGATTAGCCTTATTTGTGACACACATGTTATTAAACTCTAGAACTTGCTTAGGTTCTTTTAAAACCATATTTCGTTGATTGGATCACATTTATGAAGACTAATCCCATTGTTTCCATTTTTTTCATGATCATGTTTGATACATACTCTTCTTGAATTGTCTCTCCTTATTCCTAAATCTAACCCCAAATTTTTCTATGGATTTGTTTGCTTGGGATGTTTTCTTGATGCTATTTTGCCCGAGACGGACAAAGTTTTAAGTGTGGGGGAGTGATTAGTGATTTGGAAGCAATTTCATTTCGAAAAAAAATTTTTGCAATGGAAGGATGGAAACAATCACATTTTGAGTGAGTTGGAATATCAAGATTAAGCAAGAAGAATCGTTAAGAAGATGGAGCCAATTGAGGCATCTAGATTTTACTGAATATAATTTGAAGATCCAAGCTTACATGGCCAAGCTCAAGTTAGTTGATGAGGAAGAAATGGTGTGCCAAGGATTAAGTGGTACGTGGCATACGCAACCATCAAGGGGAAGCTAAATGGATGCCAAGCTGTGAGTTCTGAATCTGAGTTTAAGGACTGTTGTGAATTTGAATGGGAGAAAGCAGCAATACATCATGGATCTTAGACAGAAATGGCAGCTGGACAGTCTTAGTCAAAGGCAGAATAATCTGGGCAGAAAATCAGTTTCTGAGCTGAGAATGCAGTTTGTATCATAAAGGCTGAAAAGAAGCTGAAAGGAATATGAATCTGAGCTGCCGAGTGCTGAAGCTGTACCATTTGAAAACAATCTGAATTTTGCAGCAGGAAAATCTGAAACATGGCAGACATTTGTGCCAAATCAGATGAAGGAAGGAATTCTGTGCAAGGTGAAGCTGAAAAACGAAGGAAGGAAGCTGTGCCAAGTTCAAATGTGTCGGAATTGATCAACTTGAAAACTATAATCTGCCAAGAGCTAAATGTGTCCGAAGTTGAAGGTGCACATTCAATTTCGGATAAAAGAAGAATCAATGGATGCATGGAGATGAAGCTTGAAACAAAATAATGCAGTGAAATTTAAGCAGAATTCTGAGTTAATCAAAAACTACAAATCTGGAAACCCTGCTAGAAGTTTATTGCAGCTGAATAAAAGCAGGAAGGGCCGAAAAGAAGCTGGAATTATCTACACCAATGATGAGAAGCCGAAATCTGATACTTAAAATGGTTTGTGCAGCTGAAAATCTGAATGGCAGTGCATGGAAAATTTCTGCCGAGAACTGGAATTTGATATTCAGCTGAATTCAAGCTGAATGGAAGGCTGATAAAGTGAGGATTGAAGCTGAGGAAATCTGAATTGAAGCAAGAGAGAATTGTAACTAGCCGAGGCTTGATTTGGAGCTGCTGAATGGGTGTCAGGACAGAAGAGAGAAAATCTGTGCAGATTTGGTTATTGGAGTGTGGCTGGACTGGTGTGAGCTAATACTGAGTTTTGTGTAAAGAATTGCTGAGCAAAATTAATCAAAATCACCCTATAGCTATCAGAGGAATGGAGAGCATTTAAATTGAGAAGGCAAGCTGAGAAAACAAGAGACAAGAGGAGAAATCAGATGGAATGAAATCTTGGCACTGACTCGTATCAATCTAAACTGAATTTGGTTTTCTTAAATCAGCAAATGCTTGGCTAGGTTTCAACAAACTGGTAGTATGGTTTTCAACTGCATTCAACTTCTTGGGAAGCTGTTCGGCCACTTAGTTGGAATCTGAATTACAGCTGAAGATGCTAAATTGAAGCTGCCGAATCTGAATCAATGAAGCAAATTTGTGCCCCAAGAACTCCACATGCAAGCAGCTGAAATTGCAGTTAATATAAGATGTTTCGGCCACTTTGCTAGTCTGAATTGGATGCTGAAAGCAGTGTAAGATCTCTGAAATTAAGCTGAGGAAAAAGTCTGAACTGCATAGCAAATTTTGTTACCGAAATCTGAAGCTGAGAGCTGTTGAATGATACAAGCAAATCTGAAATGAAGCTGAGTTGAATCTGAGAATGAAAGGCTGCATCTGAGTTTGCTAAGTGCAGGAATCTTAACTCCAGTTGAAGATATCTGAAATGAAGGGATGATGAGTTCGAAATTAAAGCAGAGAGATGGATAAAGATGAAACAAAACAGAAAATCTGAGTTAAAAGGCTAACATGTGGGCTGAATTGAAATTCTGGGTGGATTAGAAGAGGAATTGCAGCTGAACAATTCATGAACCATATGATGCATGATATAGGATTCGAAAACTGCAGCTGATTGGGAGAAATCAGAGTGGGAAATTGCAATTGGAACAGAAAATCAGAAGGTGGTTTTCCCTATAAGCAGTTTGTGCAGAATTGTGTCAATTTGGAGGCTGAATTTGATTTTTAAAGACCTCTATTGTTGTTTGATGTCTTAAGTTCTTTAATGAAAGAATCTGACCTGAATGTGCCATACTAGAAGAATTCAGAATCGGTAAAGAGAAGAGGGAAGAAGCAAGTTGGCACGCAAGGTAGACAATTGGCACAAAGGGACTAGTGAGGGACTTTTATTGAATTTTGGAAGTGCAAGGCAAGAGTTTATTTCACAACACTTTTGGGATCATTAGGGGACTGCATGGAGAGCAAAGAGCATCAAAAATATCCCCAAGCAACCAAGTCTTCCACTTTATCAACTTTTCCTTTCCCTTGTCTTATATTTCACATCTTACCATTTACTTGCTTTTCACTTGTTTTTGTATATGTTGATCCCAGTCATGATAAATGGTAGAGAGTAGATAATAAGCAAGCCTATAGTAGTGCAAGAAGCATGTGTGTTTGAGTGAGCTCCACTTCCATTAGCAACTTAGAATTTAGGGAGAGAGCCACCACTATTTTCCTGGAAAGGCTAGAGATTTAAATTCATCTCAATGACTCATGATAGATGAAAAGGCCGAGTTGTTGATTTAAGGACAAGATAGTAATCCATAGAGCTTAGATTTATGAGAATTGGCAACCTTAGGTAATTTCTTTTCATTTGTTTCTAATTATGCTTAAGAAAATCTAGGGGATACAAATTTACTGTTTTCGCGAGACGCTCAAGGCTAAGTGTGGGGGAGTTGATAGATTCCATCTTATTGATCATTTGAGTGCTTAAATCCCTGTTTGATCCATGTTTTTATTGCCAAAATTGTGAAATTGCCTAGGTTTTAGAACTTATTCATATTTTGGACTTAAATGCAAAATTACACATATTTGAGTTAATTGGCCACTAAATTCCTGATTTATTTTTTTTTGTAGGCATGAAGGGTTCCTGGACCTAGAGCATATTGGGTCAAACTCGAGTCGGAAGTGACCCGGATCAGATTATCAAGATCACGATTAAATCTGGGCCGTTCGATTCGAAAGCGGCTAGATCTGAGCCATCCGGGACGATCTGAAGCCATCCGAGCTAGGGCTAGGGTTGATCAAGCACCCTGATCAAGATCTGAAGGTTTCACCACAATCAGAGCTCAATCAGCCGTTGGATCAAGCTTGGAGGGCTCTAGAGCGTCCAATCACAGATAGAGTTGATCTGGACCGTCCGTTGCATATCTGGAGGATCCGAGCTACCACGAGGTAGATCCTGACCTCAGATCACCATCATCAAAGTTTGGCCCAAATCAGATGAAAACCAGCCGTTGGATTGAAGCAAACAAATCTGAGCCGTCCACTGGTTATTATTTAAGGAAATTTTCCCCAGCGCCTCTGCCCGTCGCGTCTTCAGTTCTTCGCCACAATTAGTGTTCTTCGCGTTCTTGCTTCATCCGTAGCTGTTTTCTTCAATCCATTGGCGCGACCACTCGATCTTCTTGCAGAAATCAGGTGCTAGATCATTGGGGAAGCAATCGGACTTGCTTCCGGATCAAATCTGCCCAAGAACAGAGTTGTGAGAGGTTTCTACAGCTTTGGCCATCTAACACTCTTCGGATCGGCTGCGCTCTACCACCTTCCTTCAAGGCTATCCAGAGGGGTTCCCTGAGTAGTTTTGACCATCATCCACTCACCAATTCACGCAGACACAGCCGAAATGAAGAAATCGCATGGAACTTTCAGAAGTGGGCAGTTTGAGCTGTTTTCAATCGCTGATGAGTTTTTCCCCATGATTTGCTGAGCTTGCGGGTCCGAGGCTCACCTTTGCTTGACAACCAAAGAGTATCTGAGCTCAAGATGGATCGAGGAGTAGTTTAGACCATTAATTTTCATTGATTTTGCTGTAGTTTAATTTCTTCTGAATTCTGTCCTGTTTTCTGCGATTTGCAGTTTTCAGTTATCGTAGTTGCAATTTCTGAATTGTTAAGCTTAATTAGGATTTTGATCTTCAAGATAAGTTAACTAGGAACGTGTTTGATGATAGATTAAGTCAGATTTCAGTTTGTTTCAGCTAAATTTCTTGCGTGCCAACCACACAGCTTGCGTGCCACTTAAAACTGAAAATTCCATTCAGTTTCTGTAATTGTCTCAGAATTCTTGTTTCTTAGTTGTTAATTTTTGCGTTCGATTTAAGTATAGCTTTCCTTAGTTAATGTAGAGCTTAGTTTCAAATTCTTGCACTTCATTCTAGGTTTTTAGCTCAGCTAGTGCTGAATTTCTGCAACCTGAATTTGAATTCCTGCAATTCAGTTTCCGATTTCTTGCTTTTCAAGTTCTGGTGTTAGTTTGCACTCCTTTACAGAATCTTGCTTTGTTCTTTCGTAATACCATTGTTCCCCAATCAAACCAATCAGTTTTAAAGAGTGGAGTTGAAAGCTAAATTAATTTTTCATTTGGAGCTAGTCTTGGCACAAAAGCTTTCCCTAGCGTGCCAACTTCCTTGAATTCATTTGCATTCATAGCTAGCTTGTTTTGTGGCATGTGACTGCGTTCGAATCAATAAGTTTGAATCCATCTAATGCTGAAAAATCTGGGCAGTGATTGGCTTCCAAAAATATTGCATGCTTAATAGATATTTGTTGCTTGTGAACAATTTCGAATTTCTTTTGCTTTAATTTGTCTTAGCTTGTTCATTTCCGAAACTTGCCATCACTACCTCTAAATCTCAGTTTAGTGTTTCTTTGCAATTGACTTTTGATTTGCCTTCCAATTCGGTCAAGTATCTTGTTTTATTTGGTTTACTACTAGTTGAGTTTTCCTTAAGTGCCAACTTCTTGTTTAGTTATTAGTTAAGTCACTTTCTTTTATTTCATTTCAATTTTTATTTTCAATTAAAAATCAAAACCTCATTACTTAATTGAAACCCCAAAAACGACACATAGCTACAAGTTAGAATCAAGCACGACAACTATCCCCGAGAAAAATACGACCTGTGGCCCCTTTGCTACATCCTTACATATTTTGCTTGTAAAAGGGTTTCCAGCTATTCATTTACATTTAAATTTGATAGACCCATACCTTCGTGACATATTTACCAGTATATTTGGGCCTTTCACTTCCCTAACGTACTATCATCTCACCTCCACCCAATACTATGTTGTTCAAATTTCAGTTAATCGATTTAGTCCTTAGTCTAACCAGTCGTAGGTCTAAGCATGGTAAATTGCAGAAAGTAAATAAACAAACAACCATGCAATTTTAAATTAAGAAAAGGAATTTATTTAACTATAGAAATGGTTTTTAAGTTGGCTCCCCTTAGACTAAAGTCACGATAATGATTAGGCAAGATATGAATCTTGTCCTTGGGGATCCAATACTGGTTTGGTCCAGCTTGTTTGTTCAGGCAATGTTTGGGTACCTATGCCTGAACTTTAGGTCTAAATTGGTTCAATACAACATAGTATGACCTTTGTCTAGTCTTGGTTCGATACCCTAACCCGGATCGATTTAGAATGGACTTCTATTTTCCAAGGATCAAGTCAAGACCCTTGGAACCCGAAGTGAATCGTTCCAAAGCTGTTCTAAGGTCCTTGACTTGAGTTTTCAAGGAGGAGTTCTCTTTCTCAAGTTTTTCAACTTGAGTAGAGGTTCCTTCTTGAACTTTCTCAGTTGAGGATCTAGAGTCAGCTCCCTCTTTCAGGAGTTTTACTTCCTGTCAGAGAGACTCGACCGGTTTCTGATATGGTGAGCTTTCCGTCGTCCGGCTCCGATTTTGATCCGATGTCGATGTCTTCCGAATCAGTCAAAGCGAGCAGATTCGATTGTGGGGCCTCTTCTTCTTCTTCGAAGGAAGACTCGTCCCACGTTGCTTGAAGGACTTTCTTCCTTCTTGTCTTCTTGGCTTCTTTTAAATTTAGACACTATGATTTGTAGTGTCCCTTCTTGTTGCATTCGAAGCAGGTCACACTTGATTTGTTCTTAGATGGTTCAGCCGGATCCTCCTTCTTTCGTCTGGCTTTTCTTCTGTTGGTTGATTTTTTAGCTCCTTGTAGTAGTCCCGGGCTAGCCGAACTAGCTTGGGTTGATCCCCTTCGCTGTCTTCTGAGTCTGAGTCTGAGTCAGACTCGGGTGTAGGTTGAGGCTTCTTCTTGGCCACCTTTCCTGTTTTGCCTGTAACAAAAGCAAGCCTTTCTCGGTTAAGGTGCAGTTAGTCTGCTCATGTAATTCAAGTTCAAAAAATAATTCGTCTAATTTTATTTTGGAAAGGTCCCTCGAAACTTTGTACGCATCTACCATAGATGCCCACAGAGTATTTCTCGGGAAGGCGTTTAGGGTGTACCTGATAAGGTCACGGTTTTCTACCTTGTGACCGATTGTATGTAGACCGTTCATCAACTCCTGGATCCTGGCGTGGAACTGGGCTGCTGACTCGCCGTCGTTCATTTTGATGGTGTATAGTTTATTTAGCAGTAGGTCCCTCTTGCTGATTGGAGTGTCGGAGTTACCTTCGTGCAACTCGATCAACTTACCTCAGAGTTCCTTCGCACTGTTGAAGGGTCCCACCCGGTTCAGCTCTTCTTTGGTTAGTCCGCATTGAAGTGTCTGAGTCGCCTTTGCATCAGCCTCGATCTTCCTTTTTAGCGCAGAATCCCATTCTGTGTAAGGTTGTGCCACTCCTTCAACATTCTTCGAGATTTCCAAACTAGATTGGATTATTATCCACATGTCCACCTGAGTTTTCAAGTGAACTTCCATCCGACTCTTCCAGTAGGAGAAATATTCTCCACTGAAGAGTGGTGGTCTGGCTGTACTGAACCCTTCTTGCATGGCCATTTAGAATTTCTGAAATAATAACAAAAAAACTGTCCCAAGACTTGGTCTTGGATTAGTAGAGCGGGAATAAGATAATTAAATGAACCGATCGAGTGGTGTTGCACCAACCTCGATTAACGAGAAGAATTCGATCGAAAAAGAAATTAAAAATTTTGTAAAAATACGAAAAATTCCCAAATTGGTGGTTGCACCAAATTTGAGCTACCCCGCTTTGATACCACTTGTTGGATCGAGAAAACGATAGAGGGGGGGATGAATATCGTTAAAACTTTTTCGGATAGGAATAAGAGAAAACACGCAGCGGAAAGAAAATAAGTGCACACAAACACAAGACGATTTTTTACTTGGTTCGGAGTCGCGGTCGGCTCCTACTCCAAGGCCCACGGTCCTTGACCGTTTACTTTGGGCAATTCTATATTCGGAAAGATTTGTTACAGATTGAGTACAGATATAGAATTTGAAAAGTAAATCACAACACTTTCGAAAATGAAAACTTTTACCGACGCCCGAGATGGATTGAATTCCGGAGCAGAGGGTCGTCGTCGGCGCTGTAATATCGAAATGGAAGTTGCAGAGGCACAGCGCGAGAGCGAAAGTGTTTTGAGCGTTAGAAAGAATCATCTTAAAGCCTTAGGGGTCGAGCCCCTTTTATAGTATTCCTGGGGGCGCCTGATTCGGTGGGGGTGCCTGACACGTGCCTTCAGATCGGAGAACCTTCATCCGCAGCTCGGTCAGTGCTTATCCCCTTTGAATCGGCTCCTGGTCAGACTGGGGCGCCCGGGACCTCCTGGGCGCCTAGGTTGACTTGGTCCGCTGGCTTCGTGGCTGATTTGCTTCGATGACTTGTTTGGCTTTGACCTTGGGCGCCCGGGACCTCCTGGGCGCCTAGCTCAGTGTGATTTCGAAGCGGTCTTGCTTAACTGCTGCATTGGCCTTTTACCTTGGACGCTCGGAACCTCCTTGGCGCCTAGCTCAGTTGCCTACCCCTTCCTTTGGGGCGTTCTAAGTTGCAGAAACACAGTCCTTCGTGAAGGATCGATGTGGGCGTGCAGAGGGGGGGTGAATGCACTTTCGCAGATCGTTTGATCTCTACATAGATGTTAGCGCAGCGGAAATAATGTGAAAAGGAAATAACAATGCTAACAAAAATTCTTTTACTTGGTATCCACCCAGATGGGTGACTAATCCAAAGATCCACGTCGCGAGCACCACTTTTCACTATCGAAAAGTCTCCTTGAGGTGGAGAAACCTTTACAGCAAAAGCTTTCTCTTTACAGATGCAAAATTATGGTGGAGGAAGCAAAAGATCACTCTACAATTGGGCAGCACTTCGTTACTGTACGGAATTGTACAGACACGTGTAACGAGGCCTCCTTTTATAGGTGAAAAAGACAGATTCGCAGTCTGTCCAGACTCGCACCAGTCGACTGCCCCTAGGGCAGTCGACTGGCCCAGCAGTAAATGTTGGCCAACGGCTAGCAAACAGCTAGCCAACAGCTAGTTTTGGGGTATACCAGTCGACTGCCCCAAGGCCAGTCGACTGGTCCGAGGCTGCGAACTCTCTGTGGGTTTTGACAGTCGACTGCCTCTGGGCCAGTCGACTGCCCTGCCTCCCAGCTAGGGATGGCAATATTCCCCGCGGATTTGGATATCCGCGGGGAAAATCCGAAACGGGGCGGGTTTGGGGAGGTATTATCGGGTTTGGATTTGAGTTTGGGGATTTTTAAAAATCTCCGAAATAAATTGGGGGGGGGGGGTATGGGGATGCTATCTCCATCCCCGAACCCGCCCCGATATCTTTAATGATAATAAAATATTAATAATTATTAAAATAATTCAATAATATTAATATTAAAGATGTGTAAAAATCCTAATGAGTATCGCTCACTAGTCACTCGCCGCCTCCCACAAGTTGGAAATTTCATTGTTTTTACAACCATGCTTGGGAAATCCCATTTTTTTTTATCTTGGAAAAAAATGGACATTTCAAGTGAGGATGGGGACGAGGATGGAGATTTACTCCCCGCGGGTTCGGGGACGGGGATTCCCCGATTAAGTAGAGGCGGGGATGGGGACGGATTCGGGGATGGAGATTTATTTCGGGGACGGGTATGGGGACGGCAAACCCGTCCCCGACCCGCCCCATTGCCATCCCTACTCCCAGCTCAGCTCCAGCCACTCCGAACCTTCTCCTTCGCGTGTGCCTTCAGGTCTGCTCCCTTGATTCGCTTCTTGAAGTCCTCTTCATGTGGCTATCGTCCCTCGAATGCGCACGCAAGTCTTCCCTTGGCTTGCCTCCATGCCACCCTTCACGTGTGCCCTTTGAAGTCCACTTCCCGGCTTGCCCTTGGAGCTCTCCTCCCTCGGCTCTCGTCCCTCGGATAGGTCCACCAAGTGTGATTCTCCAAGTCCTGCAAACTCAATCACACACATCAAATATAATATAACACTCTAACTTTAAACTTATTCGCCCACACATCAAAACCATGATCTTCCAATCATTTAAGGGTCGATTGCCTCAACAATCTCCCCCTTTTTGATGTGTGGCAATATGTTTAAGTTAGAGATAAGTAACAGCAATAGCAATAGCAAAAGATAGCAATTGAAACATTATGAGACATAATACCCCTAAGAGGTAACCTCCCCCTTAACCTATGCCTTCTCCACAGTTTCAATTCTAATCATATTCCAAGTTAAGTTACCAGTTAACACCAGCAATATATATAAGAATGTAAGACATATCAGAACCTAAGAGGTACCTCCCCCTTAATCCATGTCTTCTTTTCAAATTTTAACCTTTCAAGGTCTAAATTAGACAAAATACCTAAAATCATCCATTTTAAGTCAAAATTCTAACTTAAACCACCCATTCTCCCCCTTTAACACCACAAAATAATTGCCTCAAGCAACCAAACCTTATGGCATCAAATGTGAGAATTATCAATTTCTGAATTTTTTTCACAGTGGCTGAAAAATAGGCGTGCCAGTAGACTGCCCATAGGGCAGTCGACTGATACGCTATCAGTCTGATTTTACAGGTTTTCTGTCGAATTTCAGAAACTCCTAGAAAATTTCAGAAAATTCCAAAAATTGTAAAATTTTGGATACATGTTTGAAATATTATACTTTATCAGGGAAAAATATTAAATCATATAAATTTTCAAACATGCATGACTTTTGATAAAAACCCAAAAGCTATGAAAACCACTATATTTTGTACAAAACTTTGAAACCAATTTTGCAAATATATGACTTTTAACAACATAGCACAGTATGTAAAACATAAAATGGTTTTCAAAGGTTTAAAATGTCTAACTATGATCTTTGGCACAATGTCCATTGATTAAACACTTGCCTCCCCCATAGTTGGTCTAGTTTTGATATTTTGATACTTTTAATGGTCCAACAATGTGCCACAAGCACAAGTGAGCCAAATGTATCACCCTAATGGATCAAGCACCCTTTTTCAAAGCTAAGGTCTCCAAGTTCATTTTATACTTCTACAAAGCACATTCCAAGGCCTCTTCTTAAGGATGAAAATTTCGATTCGGGAAGAGGCTTGGTAAAGATGTCGGCTAGGTTCGACTTTGATTCAACATAGTGTAGTTCTATGTCTCCCCTTGCCACATGGTCTCTAATGAAGTGATGTTTCACTTCAAAGTGTTTTGTCCTAGAATGATGAACCGGATTTTTAGTTAGATTGATTGTGCTTACATTATCACACAACACTTTGACCTTGGTGTAATGTAGCTCATAGTCCTCTAAGGTGTGCATAATCCAAAGGAGTTGGGAAACACATCCACCCATTGCCACATATTCTGCTTCTGTTGTTGATAGGGCAACGCATGGTTGTTTCCTACTACTCCAACTAACTAAAGAAGACCCAAGGAATTGACACCCTCCACTTGTACTCTTCCTATCTAACTTACAACCCGCATAGTTCGAGTCGGTGTATCCAATTAGATCAACATTAGGGGTTCTAGGATACCAAAGTCCGACATTGAGGGTACCTTTCACATACCTTAGGATCCTCTTGACTACTACCAAATGAGACTTTTTGGCACAAGATTGGTACCTTGCACACATACCTACCGCAAAAAGTTTGTCGGGTCTACTAGCGGTTAGGTATAGGAGGCTACCAATCATGCTCCTATATTGTTTAGAGTCTACCATTTTCCCTTCAATGTCACTATCCATTTTCACATTAGTTCCTATGGGTGTAGATGCTTCCTTAGCATGTTCTAAACCAAATTTCTTTAACATCTCCTTGGCATATTTGGTTTGAAATACATGTGTACCTTCATTAGTTTGCTTAACTTGAAGGCCTAAGAAAAAGGTTAACTCTCCTACAAGACTCATCTCAAATTCATCTTCCATACACTTGATGAATTCTTGTAGAAAATCATTATTTGTTGACCCAAAAATAATATCGTCTACATAGACTTGGGCAACAAATATGTCCTTATCCTTAGATTTTAGGAATAATATAGGGTCAATTGTTCCTCTTCTAAACCCCTTAGACACTAAAAATGAAGAAAGCCTCTCATACCAAGCCCAGGGAGCTTGTTTCAATCCATACAAGGCTTTTCTTAATTTGAACACGTGTCTTGGATAGTTAGGGTCCTCAAACCCGGGGGGTTGTTCTACATAAACCTCTTCCTTAATGATCCCATTTAGGAATGCCGACTTCACATCCATTTGGTGAAGTGTGAAACCCATGTGAGCGGCATAGGCTAGTAGAATTCTAATTGATTCTAACCTAGCTACGGGAGCATAGGTCTCATCATAATCTAATCCCTCAACTTGGTTAAACCCCCTAGCTATTAATCTAGCCTTGTTCCTAGTGATTTTACCTTGGTCATCTAATTTGTTCCTAAAGACCCATCTAGTGGTTACAATAGTACAATCAGTGGGCCTAGGAACTAACTCCTAAACTTCACTCCTTTCAAATTGGTTTAGCTCTTCTTGCATGGCCAAAACCCAATCTACATCTCCCAATACTTCATCAATGGTCTTGAGTTCTAATTGGGAGATTAGAGCTATTTGACTAGTTTGATTCCTAAAGTAGGACCTAGTCCTTACTCCTTGAGTGACATCACCCACAATTTGGTCAATAGGGTGATCATGGTGATGTCTCAAGGGTCTAGAGGTTGTAGGTTCATTTACTCCTTCTTCCTCATCCTCTAGTGTACTTCTTACTCCCCCTTGATCATTGCCCTCCAAATGTAGGTCTTGGATTCTTTGGGCAAGGGGTTGGGCTTCTTCTATATCCTTATCAATAAAAGCCTTTCTAGGGTAAGTACTAGTGGTTTCATCAAATTTGACATTTGATGACTCCTCAATCACTTTTGTCCTCTTGTTGTATACTCTATAACCCCTACTAGTTAATGAATACCCTACTAAGATTCCTTCATCGGCTTTTGACTCAAATTTTCTTAGGTCGTCTTTGGTATTTAAGATGTAGACTTTACATCCAAAGACCCTAAAATAGTGGACTTGGGGTACCCTTCCATTCCAAAGTTCAAAGGGTGTTTTTCCTAAAAACCTATGTACCAACACCCGGTTTTGGATATAGCAAGCGGTGTTAATCGCTTCGGCCCAAAAGTAGCTAGGAAGAGAGTATGCATTAAGCATAGTCCTAGCAGCTTCTTGTAGGGCTCGGTTCTTCCTCTCAACTACCCCGTTTTGTTGAGGAGTCCTTAGGCATGATAACTCATGCTTGTATCCATTTTCAACACAAAATTGTGTGAAACTAGCGTTTTGGAACTCCCCACCATGGTCACTCCTAATTCGGTTTATTTTGATATTCTTTTCGTTTTCAACCCTTTTACTAAATCCTATAAAGATATCTAGGGTATCATCCTTATGTTTCAAGAAGTAGACCCAAGTAACCTAGAAAAGTCATCTACTATCACTAGGCAATACTTACTTCCTACAAGTGATGGAGTACTATGGCAATCAAACAAGTCTATATGTAAAAGTTCTAAAGGTAAGGAGGTGGTGATTAGAGTTTTACCTTTGTGTGATGCTTTGGATTGCTTACCCTCTTGGCATGCATCACACAACTTGTTCTTTTCGTACTTGATCATTGGGAGTCCCTTCACCAATTCTTCCTTGGCCACTCTTGCAATGTTCCTCATGTTGACGTGTCCAAGTCTTCGGTGCCATAACCACCCTTCTTCTTCTTTGGACATGAGACACTTAACAACATTGTTAGTAGCATAAGATAGATCAAGATAGTATAAGTTTGTCTCTCTAAACCCTTCTAATATGATAGTGTTTGATTCACTTTGCCTTATTACACACTTCTTAGCATGAAATTCTACTCTAAAACCGGCATCACATAGTTGACTCACACTTAAAAAATTAAACTTCATATCCTTAATTAAAAGTACTTTATGAATCAAAATAGTGGGAGATACCTCAATTGTGCCCCTACCAATGATCCTTAACTTTCCACTGTTCCCAAAAGAGACGGTCTCTTCTCTTAGGTAGCTAATAGTGGTGAACTTGCTCACATCCCCGATCATGTGTCTTGAGCATCCACTATCTACTATTCACAAGGTTGGGGCCTCCTTCACCTTTACATAGACAACATGGAAAACACACTCTTTTGGTACCCATATTTTTGATCCACAAGCATCATTTAGAAATTTCTTAGGTACCCATGCCTTCATTGTGGTTCCCCTAGCCCCTTGTAACGACCCGAAAAATTCTCTTAATATTTTCTTAAAATATTGAGCATGTCTAGATAATTTTCCGAGAGACCTAGAAATATTTATATAAAATTTGGCCTAGAAATCCATATTTTCTCATTAAAATTGAGAAGTTAAGTACTAATGGGTCTTATATGGGCTTTTTAGTACCATAATTATTGGAGAATTTTAGGTAGAAATTTATATAAATATAAAGAGGTTTTAATAAGAAATATTAACATAATTATGGGAGAATTTTTAGAGAATTTTTGGAATTTTGGGGAAAATAATAGAAAATAAAAAGGAAAAATAAAATAAAAATAAGGTGCATAGGCCAAGGATTGAACCTTGGACCTCTTGTACAACCATGTATGCTTTAACCAACTCATCAAGCAAGGGAATGTTATAAGGGAATGAAATGGAGATTGGTTAAGGCTTAGAAGAAGATGAAGGGTCATGGAGAGACTCTTCATTTACCTCCTTAATGGGTGATAAAGAGGGGGGTTTGGGAGTTTCTTTCTTCCTTCCATCAATTGCATTTGCTCCCCTCCTCCCTCCTCATTCTAGCCGAAACCCCAAGGAGGAGTTCTCCCTTGGAAAAACTTCCACCAAGGCTTCATCTCCAGGATCTAAGGTCTTCACAAGATTACAAGGGCTAAGGGTGGTCAAGAGGCAACAAGATTTCCATCCTTCTCTCAAATCTAAGGTTTATAATCAAGATCAACCAAGGTAAGACTCCCTCACCTGTGGTATAATGGCTTTTCTTAAAGATTTAAATGATATGAAAGTTTTGTAAGTGATGTTTATGTTGGAAAAACCAAAGGAAACCCATGAACCTAACCTTATAGGTTTCGGCCCCATGGGTTCTTGGTCTATAATGATGATAAAAATCAAAATCATGTTGTCCAATGTGCCCTTATGATGTTTAGAGATTGAATATAATTTTTGAGAATTTTTGGGGTACCCTAGAGTTTCGGCCAACTTCAAGGACCCATGGGTAGGGTTGGGTCTTAAACTTCAAGTATATGTTTTATGTATTATCATGATATAAGGGAGATGGAGGGTGATTTATGTGAATTTTCACATGGCCTAGAGACCCTATGAGTTTCGGCCAAGATGGGTTAATAGGGTAAAAGTTAGGATTTATTTCAAGTAAGGGCCCCAAGTGCCCTATGGTAAGATATAATTGATGGTTAATGATTGGTTGGGGATTTTTAATGGAATTTTTCCATGCCCCCATGGCCTTATAAGTTTCGGCCAGCCCTAGGAAGGTGGACTAAAGGTTAGGGTTAACCCTAATCATGAGCCCCAATGACTTTCTATGGTCTCATAGATGATGTATGGTTGTTCCTTTACCTTATGCTATTGTACATGTTTATGGGATTGATGGAACTCCACCTATAGGTTTCGGCCAAGCCATGTATCTAGGGTTTGGGGTGGAGTTAGGGTTCAAAGAATGATGGTTCATGCTTACCATAAAGTATTTATATGTATAGGATCAAGCATGTGGTAGAAATCATGTTCATCATAACCCTAATGTTAAGCACTATGTTTTATGTTTTATGTTTATGATTGGATGTCATGCTTAATAGGGATTATTATGTATGTCTTAGGTTTTATGCCATGTATTTGAATGGTAGGTAGAATGCTATGGAAATCCTACCATGTATGCTTAAGATAGATATCATGCTTAGGCAAGAAATGTAATGGTTACCTTATGTATCATGATTATACAAGCTCTATGTAATAGGATAAATATCTATGAAAACATGTCAAGTTCAATGCAATGCGTACCTTCTATGTTATGATCATGCAAGTACTAGGAATAGGAATGGTGTGTAGGTATGCATGCCATGTTTATGTAGGAAGATGAATGTCATGTTTTATGAATGATGATGCATGCCATATTTACGAAAGAAGATGCATGCCATGTTATGAATGAAAGATGATGCTTATGTCTTTAAGGCATAAATATGCTAAACGGCACGGTCGACGGTCGACGGTACGACGGTCGTGAGGACCGATAAATGGGCCGGTAGACGGGCCGAGCCGTAACAAGTTATGCTATGTTAAAGATGCCATGAATGTCTTATAAATGATGAAGCATGTAAAGTATTTTACTTTATGAATGGGCTTGTACCGGACCGAAGTATGGGTCCAAGGGATGAGCACCTTAAGAACGCCCCGGTTCTGGACTACCGACTATGCTGTCCACGGTTATGGCACTACCGGAGCCGTGCAACAGGGATGGGCTCGTTAAGAACGCCTCGGTTCGGGGACTACCGACTATGTTGTCCTTACCCTATTAGGTCGGGGCTCGCTACCTCGGACTTGCTAGGGATGCGCGCTTATGATGTATGTATGTGGTACAAGCCGGGGACCCCAATGATATGATGATTATGTTTAAGCATTTAAAAGTATGTTTTTAAAAGTTAAGCATCCTTATGTATATGCATTCCACTCATGCATTCATTCATGTTATGCATCATGCTATGCTAATAAGATTTTATGCTTACGCTTCATGTTAAGAAAGATGCATAAAAATAAATGATCTATGTCATGATTATGTTAAGAAGATGTTCATATGCTATGATGGGAAGTATGCTTATGTTTAGGCCATACAGGTTGTTTCACACCTTATGGACATGTTTATACCATGTATTATGTCATGTCAAGAATGTTTAGGATGTTATGTTTATACCATGAATTATGCTACATAGTATGCCATGCTTACCATGAATTTTGCCATGCTAGGAACGTTGATGATGTTTATGCTTATGCCATATAGTATGCCATGTTTAGAATGTTATCATGCTTATGTTCATGTCACGTAGTATGCCATGCTTAGAATGTTACGATGTTTACGTTTATGCCATGTCTCATGCCATGTTAGGAATGTTCACTTATGTTTATGTTTATGCCATGCTATGTATATGATAAGTGATTCAAGATGTTATGTTCTAAGTAGAGCACCAAGCATGTAAATGTTTCATGTGCTCATTATGAGATGATGAATGATTTTTGTGAGTAGGAAAGAGTCTTACTAAGCCTGTGTGCTTATAGTCTTATTTCCTTATACCGCAGATCATTCAAGGGGACAATGATGGAAGCAGCAGGAGGGCAAGAACGCATGTGTGTGGTAGTGACTTGGCCCAGGGAATCATATGTTTATCGTTTATGCTAAAACTTTACTTTGGTCACTTGTATGCTTGAAAAATGACTTATGGAACTCTATGATGTGATGTTAAGTATGACATGATATGACATGATATGATGTTTAAGTATGAAGTCAATATGTCGAGTTTCCATGTCATTATGTTAGGAATGGTAGTAGGGCATGTATGTATAAGTTAAAGTTATTCCGCTGCCTTATGATGTCTACATGCCTTAAGTATGTTAACGTAACGCCGCTTTATGAAAAAAAAAACGGGCGTTACAGGTTGGTATCAGAGCTGTAACCATCTCACTACACACACATCAAGCCCTCTTCCTGTCGCTTCCAAGTAAGTACCTCTTTACATATCTTATAGTAGTAAGATGTTTTATGGTTTTAAGATATGCAAGTATGAACGAGAGTAAGATGAAAAAGTACTTTAAGATATGTAACGACGAATGATATTTTATCTTCTTTTATGAACTTAATATTTAGAATAATATAGGAGTAGAAAGAAAACTGATATTGGCTATACTGTCTTGGGTGAAGAAGAACATGGCTAGAAGACAGAGTAACCGACTTAACGAGGCGACTCCATCGCCTGATCTGATTCAATTAGTGACCCAACTTCAGCGCCAAGTCACCGAGCAGCAGCAGACCATTAATACCTTGATGAACCAACAGGAAAATTCTACTACTCCACCAGTGAACCAGACTGCTCCACCAGTGAACCAGACTGCTATACCTGTGGCACCTACGGTTACGCACACTCCTCCACTAGGCTCGACCACTATGACACGACAAGAGGCTTACTTGATCCAGTGGTTAAGGCTGAAACCGGAGAATTTCTCGGGTGCTGGCGAACCTTGGGACGCCCAGGCATGGTTCAAGACGATGGAAAGTACCCTGGAGCTGCTGGACTGGCCTGAGTATGAGAAGATCAAGTGTGTGTCATTCTGCCTGTCTGGGGATGCCAGAATGTGGGGCGAAAGGGTGAAGGCCAAGAGACCGGTGGACCAGATGGCGTGGGCAGATTTTGAATCAGAGTTTTTCGAGGAATTCTTCAACATGCGGATCACGAACAGACACTATGATGAATTCACGGAATTCCGGCAGGGCGATCTCTCGGTCAATGAAGCTGTGAAGAAATTCAATCGACTGGCGCGACTGTGCCCTGAGTTGGTCCGTACTGAGAAAGAGAGGGTCCGACTTATGCTAAGAATGTTGCGGCCTGAAAAAACTCTGAATGTGGCTGGCGGAGTTAGCAGACCCCAGACCGCCGAGGAACTGTTTAGTAGTGCCCTACTCACCGAGCACTATCTGCACAACATCAATCAGCAACGGAAGGCGATGAATGAAAGTAAGAATCAAGTTCACCCCGGAATCCTCGATTCTTTCTCTCATTATCCCACTCATGATCTGGAACTGGCTGCGGTGGTCTTCGCTCTTAAGATATGGAGGCATTATCTGTACGGAGCACAGTGTCGAATTTATACAGACCACCAGAGTCTGCGATATTTCTTCACCCAGAAGGACCTGAATATGAGACAACGCCGATGGCTTGAGTTGGTAAAAGACTATGACTGCGAGATCTTCTATCACCCAGGGAAGGCGAACAAGGTGGCCGATGCACTCAGCCGGAAATCAAGTGCCACCTTGATGTCCATATCTAAATTATCCCGACCACTTGAAAGAGAAATTATGAATTTTGGGGTCGAAGTCATCTCTAGGCAACTTTCCACTATGACAATATCACCCGCGCTATGTGAGGACATATTGGAAAAACAAAATGGTGATCTGAGTCTCCAGAAAATAAAACGGGAGATTCTAGAAGGAAAGGGCGATGGCTTTCATATCGCCAAAGGGGGGGTATTATACCTTAGGGATCGTCTATGTATCCCTAATGATCCGGAGCTTCGAAGGAAAATACTGACGGAAGCTCACGAAACCCCTTATTCGATGCATCCAGGATCCACCAAGATGTATCAAGATCTGAGGGAGAGGTTCTGGTGGTCCGGTATGAAGAGGGATGTGGCTCAGTATGTTAGTACTTGCATGACTTGCCAGCAAGTGAAAGCAGAACATCAGCGACCCGGGGGAGTTCTGCAGCCACTCGCAATTCCAGAGTGGAAATGGGAGGACATCTTTATGGATTTTATTTCAGGGCTTCCCAGGACTACGAATGGATATGATGCAATTTGGGTTATTGTGGACAGGCTGACAAAGTCTGCTCACTTCTTGGCGATCAAGATGACTTATTCGATTGAGCAACTGGTTCAATTATATGTCAAGGAAGTAATTAGGCTTCATGGAGTTCCCAAGACCATCATCTCAGATATGGATGGTCGCTTTACTTCGCATTTTTGGGAATGCGTTCAGAAGTCTCTCGGCACTAAATTGCGATTTAGCACCGCCTTTCACCCTCAGACGGACGGGCAAACTGAACGGGTGAATCAAATACTAGAAGACATGTTGAGAGCTTGTGCCCTGGATTTCAAGGGAAGTTGGTGTCGATATCTATGCTTAGCGGAATTCGCTTACAATAATAGCTACCAAGCTACTATTGGAATGGCACCTTATGAAGCCTTGTATGGAAGGAGATGTAGGTCTCCGATTTGTTGGTACGAGGGTGGTGAAAAGAAGAAAATGGGGCTCACAACGGATGTTATCGACAGCGCCACCCGAGCTATACAGAATATTCGACAACGGATAGAAACTGCTCAGAGCCGGCAGAAGAGTTATGCCGATGTCCGGCGTAGACCACTGGAATTTAATGTTGGAGATTTGGTGTTTCTCAAAGTGGCTCCTATGAAGGGGGTGACCAGATTCGGGAAGAAAGGAAAATTAAGTTCGCGCTATGTGGGGCCGTACCTGATTCTAAAAAGAGTCGGTAAAGTGGCATATGAGCTAGAGCTGCCTCCAGAGATGTCAGCTATCTATAACGTATTCCATGTGTCCCTGCTGAAAAAGTGTATCCCAAATATGGACCAAGTGATCGAGCCACAGACAGTGCAGGTGCAGGAGGACCTAAGCTATGAGAGCAGACCCATCCAGATTTTGGAGAGGGAAGTCAAGAAGCTGAGGAGTAAGGAAGTACTCTTAGTCAAGGTCCTATGGCAAAGTCAACGGTTCGAAGAAGCTACCTGGGAACGCGAGGACGAGATGAGGCGCAAGTACCCGGAGTTATTCTAAGTTCGAGGACGAACTTTCACGAGGTATGGGGGATTGTAACGACCCGAAAAATTCTCTTAATATTTTCTTAAAATATTGAGCATGTCTAGATAATTTTCCGAGGGACCTAGAAATATTTATATAAAATTTAGCCTAGAAATCCATATTTGCTCATTAAAATTGAGAAGTTAAGTACTAATGGGCTTTTTAGTACCATAATTATTGGAGAATTTTAGGTAGAAATTTATATAAATATAAAGGGGTTTTAATGAGAAATATTAACATAATTATGGGGGAATTTTTAGAGAATTTTCAGAATTTTGGGGAAAATAATAGAAAATAAAAAGAAAAAATAAAATAAAAATAAGGTGCATGGGCCAAGGATTGAACATTGGACCTCTTGTACAACCATGTATGCTTTAACCAACTCATCTAGCAAGGGAATGTTATAAGGGAATGAAATGGAGAATGGTTAGGGCTTAGAAGAAGATGAAGGGTCATGGAGAGACTCTTCATTTACCTCCTTAATGGGTGATAAAGAGGGGGGTTTGGGAGTTTCTTTCTTCCTTCCATCAATTGCATTTGCTCCCCTCCTCCCTCCTCATTCTATCCGAAACCCCAAGGAGGAGTTCTCCCTTGGAAAAACTTCCACCAAGGCTTCATCTCCAAGATCTAAGGTCTTCACAAGAGTACAAGGGCTAAGGGTGGTCAAGAGGCAACAAGATTTCCATCCTTCTCTCAAATCTAAGGTTTATAATCAAGATCAACCAAGGTAAGACTCCCTCACCTGTGGTATAATGGCTTTTCTTAAAGATTTAAATGATATGAAAGTTTTGTAAGTGATGTTTATGTTGAAAAAACCAAAGGAAACCCATGAACCTAACCTTATAGGTTTCGGGCCCATGGGTTCTTGGTCTATAATGATGATAAAAAATCAAAATCATGTTGTCTAATGTGCCCTTATGATGTTTAGAGATTTAATATAATTTTTGAGAATTTTTGGGGTACCCTAGAGACCCTATAAGTTTCGGCCAACTTCAAGGACCCATGGGTAGGGTTGGGTCTTAAACTTCAAGTATATGTTTTATGTATTATCATGATATAAGGGAGATGGAGGGTGATTTATGTGAATTTTCACATGGCCTAGAGACCCTATGAGTTTCGGCCAAGATGGGTTAATAGGGTAAAAGTTAGGATTTATTTCAAGTAAGGGCCCCAAGTGCCCTTTGGTAAGATATAATTGATGGTTAATGATTGGTTGGGGATTTTAATGGAATTTTTCCATGCCCCCATGGCCTTATAAGTTTCGGCCAGCCCTAGGAAGGTGGACTAAAGGTTAGGGTTAACCCTAATCATGAGCCCCAATGACTTCCTATGGTCTTATAGATGATGTATGGTTGTTCCTTTACCTTATGCTATTGTACATGTTTATGGGATTGATGGAACTCCACCTATAGGTTTCGGCCAAGCCATGTATCTAGGGTTTGGGGTGTAGTTAGGGTTCAAAGAATGATGGTTCATGCTTACCATAAAGTATTTATATGTATAGGATCAAGCATGTGGTAGAAATCATGTTCACCATAACGCTAATGTTAAGCACTATGTTTTATGTTTTATGTTTATGATTGGATGCCATGCTTAATAGGGATTATTATGTATGTCTTAGGTTTTATGCCATGTATTTGAATGGTAGGTAGAATGTTATGGAAATCCTACAATGTATGCTTAAGATAGATATCATGCTTAGGCAAGAAATGCAATGGTTACCTTATGTATCATGATTATACAAGCTCTATGTAGTAGGATAAATATCTATGAAAACATGTCAAGTTCAATGCAATGCGTACCTTCTATGTTATGATCATGCAAGTACTAGGAATAGGAATGGTGTGTAGGTATGCATGCCATGTTTATGTAGGAAGATGAATGTCATGTTTATGTAGGAAGATGAATGTCATGTTTTATGAATGATGATGCATGCCATGTTTACGAAAGAAGATGCATGTCATGTTATGAATGAAAGATGATGCTTATGTCTTTAAGGCATAAATATGCTAAACGGCACGGTCGACGGTCGACGGTACGACTGTCGTGAGGACCGGTAAATTGGCCGGTAGACGGGCCGAGCCGTAACAAGTTATGCTATGTTAAAGATGCCATGAATGTCTTATAAATGATGAAGCATGTAAAGTATTTTACTTTATGATGGGCTTGTACCGGACCGAAGTATGGGTCTAAGGGATGGGCACCTTAAGAACGCCCCGGTTCTGGACTACCGACTATGCTGCCCACGGTTCTGGCACTACCGGAGCTGTGCAACAGGGATGGGCTCCTTAAGAACGCCTCGGTTCGGGGACTACCGACTATGCTGTCCTTACCCTAGTAGGTCGGGGCTCGCTACCTCGGACTTGCTAGGGATGCGCGCTTATGATGTATGTATGTGGTACAAGCCGGGGACCCCAATGATATGATGATTATGTTTAAGCATTTAAAAGTATGTTTTTAAAAGTTAAGCATCCTTATGTATATGCATTCCACTCATGCATTCATTAATGTTATGCATCATGCTATGCTAATAAGATTTTATGCTTACGCTTCATGTTAAGAAAGATGCATGAAAATAAATGATCTATGTCATGATTATGTTAAGAAGATGTTCAT
Source organism: Boesenbergia rotunda (assembly GCA_024364735.1). Classification (NCBI taxonomy): domain Eukaryota; kingdom Viridiplantae; phylum Streptophyta; class Magnoliopsida; order Zingiberales; family Zingiberaceae; genus Boesenbergia; species Boesenbergia rotunda. The sequence continues at coordinate 98,014 of JAGFNQ010009075.1, read as the reverse complement.
ATGCTATGATGGGAAGTATGCTTATGTTTAGGCCATACAGGTTGTTTCACACCTTATGGACATGTTTATACCATGTATTATGTCATGTCAAGAATGTTTAGGATGTTATGTTTATACCATGAATTATGCTATGTAGTATGCCATATTTACCATGAATTATGCCATGCTAGGAACGTTGATGATGTTTATGCTTATGCCATATAGTATGCCATGTTTAGAATGTTATCATGCTTATGTTCATGTCACGTAGTATGCCATGCTTAGAATGTTACGATGTTTACGTTTATGCCATGTCTCATGCCATGTTAGAAATGTTCACTTATGTTTATGTTCATGTCATGCTATGTATATGATAAGTGATTCAAGATGTTATGTTCTAAGTAGAGCACCAAGCATGTAAATGTTTCATGTGCTCATTATGAGATGATGAATGGTTTTTGTTAGTAGGAAAGAGTCTTACTAAGCCTGTGTGCTTATAGTTTTATTTCCTTATACCGCAGATCATTCAAGGGGACAATGATGGAAGCAGCAGGAGGGCAAGAACGCATGTGTGTGGTAGTGACTTGGCCCAGGGAATCATATGTTTATCGTTTATGCTAGAACTTTACTTTGGTCACTTATATGCTTGAATAATGACTTATGGAACTCTATGATGTGATGTTAAGTATGACATGATATGACATGATATGATGTTTAAGTATGAAGTCAATATGCCGAGTTTCCATGTCATTATGTTAGGAATGGTAGTAGGGCATGTATGTATAAGTTAAAGTTATTCCGCTGCCTTATGATGTCTACATGCCATAAGTATGTTAACGTAATGCCGCTTTATGAAAAAAAAAAGCGGGCGTTACACCCCTAGTCTCCTAGATGCACCAATCCTACCGGTAAGTGAAACAAAAGCTACTTCCTTGGTCTTAGGCCTATAACCCAATCCTGCCTTGTTATATACCGCCCTTTGACTGTTTATAATCATGTCAAGGTTACTTGATCCTACTTGGAATTTCCTAAGGGCCTTTGTGAGGTCATCTACTTGTTCCTTAACTCCTTATTTTCATTTTCAATATGTGAAACATATGAAGAGGTAGAGCTAGCATGCAAATCTTTAAGTTTAATAACTTCTACTCTAAGCATGACAATTTCTTCCTTAAGGTCCTTAATTTTACTTCTAGCCTTAGCTAAATCCATGTTAGTGCTAGTAATTATTTTTACTAAAGTAGAGGAGGGTAAGTGGTATACCTCACTTACCGAAGCTTCTGACTCTGATGATGATGACGTGGAGCTCTCATCTTCACTGCTTGAGCTTCGTTCATCGTCTGATGAGTCTGATTCATCTTGTGCCATAAGAGCGAAGTAGGAGACTTGCTCTTCTTCTTCCTCTGAGGATGAGGGATCGTCCCAAGTCGCCTTGATGTTTGTGGCACTCTTCTCCTTTCCCTTTGATTTCTTCTTGTCACTCTTCTTCTTCTCTTCCTTCTTGTCCTCCCTTTTCTTCAACTGGGGACACCCGTTCTTCATATGTCCCTCTTGGTGACAGTTGTAGCAGATTATCTCCTTGGCCTTACCCTTACCTTTGGCCCCTTTCCTAGCATATGATTTGTTAGAAAAACTTTTAAATGCCTTACGAAATTTCCTTACCATGAAGGCCTCTTGGTCACTGTCCATAGAGGCACTTGACTCCTCTGAGTCCGAGGATGATGAGTAGATCACCTTCTTCTTTTCCTTTCTCCTCTTCTTCTCCTTTTTTGCAACAAAAGTAATACCTTTCTCTTTTGCCGAAATGTTAGCTTGCTCGTGCAGTTCAAATTCACAAAATAGATCGTCTAATTTAACTAAAGATAAGTCCCTCGATACCTTGTAAGCATCAACCATGGATGCCCACATGGTGGTTCTCGAGAAGGCTTGCAAGACATACCTGACGATGTCCCGGTTTTCGATTTTCTCTCCAATTACATGGAGCTCGTTGATCACTTCCTTTACCCTTCCATGCAGCTGACTGACGATCTCGTTGCTCGTCATGGAGAGGGATTGCAGTTGGGCCACCAACAAGTCCTTCTTGGCTCTTCTGGACTCGTTTGACCCCTTGTTCAGTTCAACTAGCTTGTCCCATAGTTCTTTGGCGCTCTTGAACGGCCCCACCTTGTTCAGTTGCTCCTTTGAGAGCCCGCATTGCAGTGTGGTGGTGGCCTTGGCATTTGATTGCGCCCTCTTCATCACCTCCTTAGACCATGTCCTCATAGGTGTTGGGTCTCCGCTTTCATCGACGGGCGCCTCGAAGTCATCTGCAACACTTTCCAAGTTTCTATGTCATTCATAAGATAGTACTGCATTCTACCTTTCCAGTACGCGAAGTCGTTGCCGTCGAAGAATGGTGGTCGTGCAGTGGAGTATCCCTCTTGAAACGCCATTATACTTGCTCCGGTTGATTGTTAGATCTTCTGAAACGCACCTACTCTGATACCAACTGAAGGATCGATGTGGGCGTGCAGAGGGGGGGTGAATGCACTTTCGCAGATCATTTGATCTCTACACAGATGTTAGCGCAGCGGAAATAATATGCAAAGGAAATAACAATGCTAACAAAAATTCTTTCACTTGGTATCCACCCAGATGGGTGACTAATCCAAGGATCCACGCCGCGAGCACCACTTTTCACTATCGAAAAGTTTCCTTGAGGTGGAGAAACCTTTACAGCAAAAGCTTCTTCTTTACAGATGCAGAATTATGGTGGAGGAAGCAAAAGATCACTCTACAATTGGGCAGCACTTTGTTACTATACGGAATTGTACAGACACGTGTAACGAGGCCTCCTTTTATAGGTGAAAAGGACAGATTCGCAGTCTGTCCAGACTCGCACCAGTCGACTGCCCCTAGGGCAGTCGACTGGCCCAGCAGTAAATGTTGGCCAACGGCTAGCAAACGGCTAGCAAACGGCTAGCCAACGGCTAGCCAACGGCTAGCCAACGGCTAGTTTTGGGGTATACCAGTCGACTGCCCCAAGGCCAGTCGACTGGTCCGAGGCTGCGAACTCTCTGTGGGTTTTGGCAGTCGACTGCCTCTGGGCCAGTCGACTACCCTGCCTCCCAGCTCAGCTCCAGCCACTCCGAACCTTCTCCTTCGCGTGTGCCTTCATGTCTGCTCCCTTGGCTCGCCTCTTGAAGTCCTCTTCCTCTGGCTATCGTCCCTCGGATGCGCACGCAAGCCTTCCCTTGGCTTGCCTCCATGCCACCCTTCACGTGTGCCCTTTGAAGTCCACTTCCCGGCTTGCCCTTGGAGCTCTCGTCCCTCGGCTCTCGTCCCTCGGATAGGTCCACCAAGTGTGATTCTCCAAGTCCTGCAAACTCAATCACACACATCAAATACAACATAACACTCTAACTTTAAACTTATTCGCCCACACATCAAAATCATGATCTTCCAATCATTTAAGGGTCGATTGCCTCAACACTTCGGTCCCTTCAATCAAGGTTAGTTCCAACATAAACAAAGCAAGAGTGTTAGTCATTATTTACAGCCGTAGCTGTGTTGGTTCTGACTTCGGATCTCCAAAATGGAACCCTAGGTCGAACCGACGCCTACTGTTCCCTCGACGGGGAACGCGTCCTCACCTACTCCTCTCAGGAGAGTTTACCTTTTGCCAACCGGCTCCTCCAGTTGGACTTTTGCCCGATCCACCTGACCAGGTCTTCGTGCCCAGTCCTCGACCAGGACTTCGTGCCCATCTTCTGAGCAGGTCTTCGGTGCCCAACCCCTTGCCAGGACTTCGTGCCCAGTCCTCGACCAGGACTTCGTGCCCACCTTCCGAACAGGTCTTCGGTTCCCAGCCCCTTGCCAGGACTTCGTGCCCATTCCTTGACAAGGACTTCGTGCCTAGTGTACCTAGGGCTTCTTCCTGCACACTCAGTGAACACATTAGAACACAATAACATCTTAACTCTTGAACCCTTTGCCATTATCAAAACCCAGGTTTGACTTAGGTGCGACCTGCACCAACAAGATATACCTATAAGATAGGAATTTGTAAATCAACTTTGTATGAGTTTTCTTTCTCATGGATCGCTCATGGGATCTATTATTTCCGCTGTGTTTTTAAATGTTTATGCCTATAGATTTCTATAATATCTTATTATGTCGCGGTTCTCCACCTTCTGACCGATTGCATGGAGCTGACTAGCCATTTCTCCTTCCTACATTTTAACATTATAAAGCTTATTGAAATACAAGTCATGCTTACTTACTTTGGTATCCAAAGTGTCTTTTTGTAGTTCTATTAACATGTTCCACAAGTCCTTGGCACTTTTGAAGGGTCCGATTCGGTTTAGCTTCTCTTTGGTTAGGCCACACTGAAAGGTTTGAGTGGCCTTTGCGTCAACCTCGACTTTCTTCCTTAGCAATGTCTCCCAGTTCTCACATCCCACGAGTACTCCATGTTCATCGAGAGATAGAACGAGACTAATTTGGATGTTTATCCACATCTCCACCTTGTTAAGACTGGTAGGCGAGCTAGAGGGGGTGATTAGCTCCGATCTTTGCTCGATCAAGATTTATCGCAACGGAAACTTGAGCAATGCTAACACCTTCAATTCTACTTGGTATCCACCTCCTTGAGGTGACTAATCCAAGGATCCGATCTTCCTCACTCTCTCATACATTATGAAAGATCTCCTTTGTTGAGGCAGAGAAGTCTCGTACAAGTTTATAAGAAGAAATACGACCAAGAACAAGTAAATACAAAAGAAATCATATAAGATTTATACAAATGAGCTCTTTTTGTTTTTCTTACTTTCTTCTAGCTTGGAATCGCCTCTAGAACCATGGAAATGCAGTAACACTATGCTCCAAGACCCTATATACCTTGGAAAGAGAGAAGATGTGCAAAGAGATACGCTTCAAATTTGTGTGAAAATACTATATACCCGCGACCTAGGGTTCACCTAATCGATTACCATGTCAAACTAACCGTTCAACGACTATTTTTTGAAACTTAATCGATTAGCCAATTGATTAAGCAATTGTTGAATCTATCAAGAGGATGCTGAATCGATTATCCAATTGATTCAACATGCTTCTGTTTTCCCGATAATCATGTGCCAATCGATCACCCAATCAATTGCCCAACCCTAACATGCTTAGCTCTCAAGTCTAGGGTTCCCTTACCTAACCCTGGAAAACCATGACCTGTAAGGACTTCCTCACAAAGTATCCGATCAAATTTTTGACCTACTTGCACTTTTCCTTGCCTAGTTCCCAACTAGGACTTCTCTCGTGCCAATGTGCGATCTCCCCGATCTACTTGGACTTCACCTAGTCTCGCTAGAACTTTATCCGTGCCTGCGTGTGATCTCCTCGATCCACCTGGACTTCACCTAGTCCCACTAGGACTCATACAATGTTCAAACATCATTGTCAAATGTCGAAACTCAAGCTCATTCGAGCCTAATCAAACTAGGTCAACCCTGACCTAAAGAAGATTGCACCAACAATCTCTTCTTTTTTGATGTTTGATAATATGTTTAAGTTAGGCTAATCCACATTCGCCTATATTTTTCCCCCTTTAACACACATCAAAATCTCCTCGAGAATAAATATGGTCAAAGATGTTGGTGCCCCGGTAAGTTTTGATGTGATCAACCAAGTTAAGTTAGGTCCTACATTTTTTAATCCCTCTGCTAAGTGTGCAGGAGCTTAGGTACTGAGGAAGTCGAGCGAAAGACGTAGCGGACGAGAAGGGTGGCACGAGGAAGTGAGCTGACGGACTCAGTGCAATCCGAGGGACGCAGAAGCTACGGAAGAGTACACCGATAGAGCGAGAAGGACGTGCGCGACATCCGAGGGACGAGAAGCCAGAAAGAAGCACGCTCGAGGGGCGAAAGGTCAGAGTCGGGTTCGGGTGAGCCTAACTCCGGTTGGTTAGAAATCACCCAGAAGATCTACTTACGAACAGTCAACCAAGTTGCCTTTGACTTGGACTTGGATCAAGACGAACACTTGAATTAAAGTCTTTTATAAAAGCTTTTATTAAATCTTTTAATTAAAGCTTTTTAAAGCTCTTATAAATCACACGTGGATCACAAGTCACGCGTTACCAGCTTTTAATTAAAGCTTGTGTGAAGTTTTTTAGAAGCTCCACACGTGGCTCACAATATAAGGCTTTAACTTTGTTGTTTAGTCAAAACTTATCAAAGTCTTGAGAACCAATCGGATAAAAGATCAAGATGAAGCGTTGGTGAAGAAAAGTTGATCCCGAGATTCCTTCTGCGCACAAGCACACGTGGAGGGCTTGCTTCGGTTGCCATCCGAAGCTTTCAAAGGAGCCGATTAAAGAGATAATAATATTTATCTCTTTTTTAATTAGAGTTTATCCATTTACGAATCAACTGTCCAGATTTATCTTTCTGTACTATAAATAGGCTTAGAATTTAGAATTAAAAGAATCAATTCTATTGTAATTCTCTAAGTTTAGTGATCTTCAGTGTAAGACTTCTTCGCCACAAGGAGAGTTTTTTTAGCTTTAACCATCTTGGAAGCAACGACCAAGTTGCAACCAAGTTTTTTTTAATAGACGAGTTTTCACCACTTTTCGTTTATTAGCCGTCTATTCACCGCCCTCTAGCCGGACCAACCCGATCCAACAAAAGACATTCAATAAAAGTCTCATACCTTTCATTGTGGCCAATGCTCAACCATGCTCAACCTTGATCATTCATCCTATGAAGATTCCCAATATTTATCTTCTCACTAACCAAAAGAAAAATTAAAACATATGCTTTTAAGGAAGACCTCCCCCTCAAAACATACTCTAAACCTCTATCATTGTACCAACAATGATTTTTGAGTTCCTAAACCTTTAGGATATCTTAGCTTGAGGTTATAAGGTTTCAAATTCCAAAACTTAAATAAAAAAATCTTTCCTTAACCCCATATTTTTCACCAAAACTATCTCCCTTTTTGATTCATCATGAAATTCACCCAAATATACTTATAAAAGTATTTCAAAGGGTTAGGGATTGTTATGTTACTAAAAATTGGGTTAGTGGACTGAAATCAGATAATTCCAGCTGTGCCAATCGATAGGTGTTGGATCCCATTCGATTAACCCATGTCTTAATTGATCACCGAATCGATTATGACCACCCTTAATTGATCAACTGATCGATTGCGTGAGCTTCTGTGCTCACAAAAAATCTTCACCAATCGATTGCCAAATCGATTGGTGTATGTCCTAATCGATCACCAGATTAATTGGGAGTTTCTGATTTCAGAAAACAAATTCAGATCCAAAATTCTGAAACTCCTAAATAATTCTACAAAATTCAAAAATCATGAAACTTTGTGTAGACATTATTTTTGACATATACTATCATAGAAAAATAATTTCTATGAAAATATAACTAATTTTCAAGGATTGACATAAAATTGAAAACCATTGAAACACTTCAATGTTTCACTCTATATTGCATCCATTTTATTAATGATGAGTGCTATTAAAAGATAGTCTTCACCAAGATTTTCCAAAATAGTTTTGAAATGGTTTTCAAAAATAATTTCCAACCATATTCTTTGGGCTAAATGCACATGACTTGTATATTAGTTTTCCCAATTATTAGAGTTCACTTAAATTCTTATTTTGATGAACCTAAGACTCAAATTGATGCACTTAGTCAACACCTTGAGTTTTGGTTCATCTTTCTAACATCTCACTTGTATCTAATATGTCTCGAAACACATACAAGTCAACTTATGATCTTGTGAGATGTAATAGTCATGTTCTACCTAAACTAAGGGGTTCATGCATTTCTAACTAGACATTATAAATTTTGATCATCCACCTAGGATGTCAATTAATGTCAATGCCCTTAATTTCACAAATTTAATGAATTTGATGCATGATAATGAACATGAAATGTATCATATGGATATTTTTTCAAAAGAAAAATTATAGATAAATAATGCATTTATAACATGACATGTGATATTTTCATAATAAAATATGAATGTTTAAACATGATGCCATAACAAGTGATAGGGCATACAAAATATGACATAATAGCGTAAAAGAAATACACCTAGATTCTCTATCTAAGTATCAATGACCCATGACTAAGTCATTAATAGTCCTAATTTTTGCCCATATTTTTCTAAGAAAATGTCAAAACTCCAAACTTGACATTTTTTTGGATTCTATCCTAGTTGTGCCAACTTTATCAAGTTCGATCTTCCAAGAATATGATTCGGCACAATTTTACTCCTTAAGGGTAAACAATTCTCTCTTCTCATTTTCAAGGATAATAATTCCTTAAAAATGCCCCAAAGTGCCAACTCTATCAAGGTTGGGTTAACTACCCTTCCAATTTAAGTTGACACTCTCCAAACCCATCTAGGGTGTGGTGAACATACTCTTAGGAACCCAAAATCTATTGATGCTCCTTGGGTGTTCTAGATATTCACTAGGGATAACTTCCCTTGATACCTTTCTAATAACTTTTCTAGGCTTCTCTGAAGCCTTAGTTACGTTAGTCTTGTTTTGGTTAACTCTAGGGATGACTTCTCTTGTGACCTTCACTTGACTCCTAGACTTAGATTTAGTTCTATAACTATATGGAACTTTATGGTAAAAGGGCCCATTGACCTTGACTTTAGGTTTGTAACCCAAACCTCTCTTGCCCTTAAAGAGTTCTTGATTTCCTAAATCTACGTTTTGACCTTTTGATCTCTTAAGCAGATTTTCAATTCTCTTAAGGGATTTTTTTTAATTTTTCAAGTTTTGACCTCAAAATTTAATTTTTAATCATTACCTCCTTAACCTTGGATTTTTCGGGGATGCCTTGAAAATTTTTCTTTTTGGCCTTAGATTTTGTAGGTCTACCATTTGACATCCTAAATTATTCTCTACCCTTAGGTTTGGTAGTCGTAGAATGGAAGACTCTATAGTTTTCTTTAGATTCTTCATACCTCATATTTTCATGATAAATAGCACCAAAATGATAAAAATGATTTCTAGCATGCATTTTATCATGATGAAAAGAAATACTATTAACTAATGGTACCTTAGGTGTACTCTTGGACGCTCCCCCTTAGTTTGAGCTCCCTCTTTTGGACTTGGTCGGATCCTTCTATTAGGATCTTGGGATGGCTAGAGAGGGGGGGTGTGAATAGTCATCCACCAAAACTCGCTTCTTTCTTCCTACGATCAGGTTAGCAGCGGAAAATAAACAAACAGAAAGAAAGAAGAATAGAGACTAACACAAGTGTTTACAAGGTTCGGGGATAACTTGCCCCTACTCCTTGGCTTGCCCATGAGGTGGGTGATCCCTTGACCTTCTGCAGATCAGGCCCTAGACTGAATCCGGCTAAAAACTTCCTCCTTCTCGGTGGAGTAACCTCTCCACAGATGTCTCAGACGTATATCAAATGAAGCACAAGAGACTAGAGAAGCTTACTCAACAGAGCACAAGCAACAGTAAGAAAGATCAAGCACAAAGAAGAATACAGAGAGCACCAACAACTCAACAGCAAAACCCTAATCACAGTTCTCTGTTCCTTGTTTTCTTCTCTACTTCGCCAACTTCTTCTTCTAAAGCTTCTCTCCTGCACACCTACAGGCGTTGTCACCCATAGCACACATACAAGCGTCGTCACCCACTGACCCCTTTTGAGCTCACAGCATACTGAAGTCATCCTCTTCGGCTATCCTCTTCAGTTGTAGCTTCAGGTCAGGTGTCGTTGAAACCTGCAAGTGTGTATCAAACAAAATAGCACCAGTAAAAGTCACCCTGGATCCTTCTTCTTGCTCCTTCATTTGACTTTCTAAGCTCTGTGACATTTGCACACTTATAGATTCATTAGCGAAGCAAATCAGAAGCAAATCAAAAGCAAATCAAAAATCAGAACCTCGCTGACAACAATTTGAATTAAAGTTCAGAGGTGTTGATCGGTCACCTTGACCGATCAGACAACCTCCTGACCAATCAGACTCTATTCTGATTGATCCAGTGATGTTCTGATCGTTCTCACTGACCGATCAGAGACTAGGGGATCGGTCACCAAACCGATCCCTAAACTTATTGGGATTTTAGCAAAACCGTCTGATTGGTCTCACTGACCGATCAGGGAAGTGTCTGATCGGTCAAGTTGACCAATCAGCCAACTGCCTGACCGATCAGGATCCATCCTGATCGGTCCAGGCCGGTTCTGATCGGTCGTATTGACCGATCAGATAACTTTCTGTGACCACACAGAATGTTTTCTGATCGATCACCAGACCGTTCAGAAAACCTTCTGTTTCCTCAGAACCTTTCTGGATCAGTCAACAGACCGATCGATATCCTGGATCGGTCTTGTGACCGATCTACTATCAAGAGAGTTTGTACCAACTCCCTGATCGGATCTTAGACCGATCTAGCCAACTTTGCTCTGGTCATTTGATTAATTCATGGTCAATCCTGACCATGACTAACTCAAGTTAGACCCTGAGTCCAGAGAATAGGCTCCCTTGCCCTCTCTGACTCAGTCTAGTCCGGAGAACGAACTACCGAGCCCTCTCTGACTTGAGTCCAGAGAACGAGCTACCGAGCCCTCTCCGACTCATCCCGGTCCAGAGAAGGAGCTACCGAGCCCTCTCTGACCAGAGTCCTGAGAACGAGCTACCGAGCCCTCTCCGACTCATCCCAGTCTAGAGAATGAGCTACCGAGCCCTCTCTGACCAGAGTCCGGAGAATGAGCTACCAAGCCCTCTCCAACTCATCCCGATCCAGAGAACGAGCTACCGAGCCCTCTCTGACCAGAGTTCGGAGAATGAGCTATCGAGCCCTCTCCGACTCATCCCAGTCTAGAGAACAAGCTACTGAGCCCTCTCCGACTCATCCCGGTCCAGAGAACGAGCTGTCATGCCCTCTCTGACCAGAGTCCGAAGAACGAGCTACCGAGCCCTCTCCGACTCATCCCGGTCCAGAGAACAAGCTACCAACCCCTCTCTAACCAGAGTCCGGAGAATGAGCTACCGAGCCCTCTCTGACTTATCTCGATCCAGAGAACGAGCTACCGAGCCCTCTCTGACCAGTACACTTAATCTGAACTTAACTATTTGATCTCAATTCTCACTCAACCAAACTTAAATTGGTGTCAACATTAAAACAACAATCAGGTCAGACTGCATCAACACCTTCCCCTTTGGGCATTGATTTCGATAATGTCCTTTTTGATTGCATAAGAAGCACACAATGTGTTCCTTGCCTTTGTGTATCAGGGGGTAAACCTCCTTTGATTTTTCTTTAGCCTTGGGTGACCCTTGACCCTTATTCTTGGTTAATTTTGGACACTTACTTTTGTAGTGCTCTTTTTCCCTACACTCAAAGCAAATGATATGATCTTTATTTTTATAAATTGAAATTGTTATATCTTTGCTTGTAGGGGTGACACATGACTCTTCACTCGATCCGGAGGTAGAGACTTCTTCTTGTTTCGGAGTCAATGAGCTTCGCTCCCCTCTCAATTCTTGTGGTGGAGGCCTCTTGAATTTCCTCCTCATCCAATGCTTCTTGAATTTCTTCCTCAGATGTTGAGCACGGTTCAACCTCCGAATGCTCTTCCTCTGATGAATCTCCCTCTTCGGATTTATCTTGATTTGGCAAGGTGAAGTGATCTTCATGAAGCTTTATCAATTTTCTCCAAAGCTCCTTGGCATCTTGATAATCTCCAATCTTGCTCAATATAATGCTTGGTAATAGATTAACCAATAATTTGGTTACCTTGTCATTGGCCTCGTATCTCTTGATTTGCTTTTCACTCCATTTTTCTTTTTTGAGGAGCTTCACCTTGCTATTTGTTGGAGTCTCAAGACCCTCCATTAGAGCAAACCATTGCTCTATCTCGATCATGAAGAATTTTTTGATCTTTGTCTTTGAAAGATCGAAATTGACTTTATCGAATGGCGGAGGTGTTCGGATGTCATATCCAACTCTATTTTGAAGTTGAACTCTCTTGATGATGACTTTTTGCAATTAGGGTTTCTTCAACTTTTTCTTCTTCCTGTGGTTCTTGCTCTCTTGGTGATAAGTCCGAAGAAGAGCGAACTCGCTCTGATGCCATTTGTTAGGGCCGGTAGGCGAGCTAGAGGGGGGTGGTGATTAACTCCGATCATTGCTCGATGAAGATTTGTCGCAGCGAAAACTTGAGTAATGCTAACGCCTCTGATTTTACTTGGTATCCACCTCTTTGAGGTGACTAATCCAAGGATCCTCTCTTCCTCACTCCCTCATACATTATGAATGATCTCCTTTGTTGAGGCGGAGAAGCCTCGTACAAGCTTACAAGAAGAAATACAACCAAGAACAAGAAAATACATCAGAAATCTTACAAGATTTTTACAAATGAGCTCTTTTTGCTTTTCTTGCTTTCTTCTAGCTTGGAATCACTTCTAGAATCTTGGAAATGTAGCAGCACTATGCTCCAAAACTTCTTTTAAAATGGCGATGGAAGGAGAGGAAGATGTGCGAAGAGATACACTTTTAACCTACGTGAAAAATTTTATACACTAGCGATCTGAGGTTCACTCAATCGATTACCATGTCAGACTAGCCGTTTAACAACTATTTTTTGACGCTTAATCGATTAGCCAATCGATTAAGAAGATCTTAATCGATTGTTGAATCGATCAAGAGGATGCTGAATCGATTACCCAATCGATTCAACATGCTTCTGTTCTAGCAATAATCCTGCACCAATCGATCACCTAATTGATTGTCCAACCTTAACTTGCTTAGCTCTCAAGTCTAGAGTTTCCTTACCTAACTCTGGTCAATCGTGACTTGTTAGGACTTTCTCACAAAGTGTCAGATCAAACCTTTGACCGATTTGGATTTTTCCTTGCCTAGTTCTCAACTAGGATTTCTCTCGTGCCAACATGCAATCTCTCCGATTCACTTGGACTTCACCTAGTCCCACTAGATGCGCCTAGTCCCACTAGGACTTTTTCCGTGTCAGCTTGCGATCTCACTGATCCACTTGGACTTCACTTGGTCCCACTAGGTGTGCCTTGTCCCACCAGGATTTTTTTCGTGCTAGCGTGTGATCTCCTCGATCCATCTGGACTTCACCTTGTCTCACTAGATGTGCCTAGTCCTACTAGGACTCACCCAATATTCAAACGTCATTGTAAAACATTGAAACTCAATCTCACCAATGCCTAGTCAAACTAGGTAAACCATGACCTAACGAATATTACACCAACACATTTGAGTCTTTAGGTGGACTTTCATCCGGTCTATCTAGTATTCAAAATCTTCTTTGGAGAAGAGCGGTGGTCAGCTAGTACTGTATCCTTTTTGATAGGCCATTAAAGATAAATCTCGTACACAAAAAAAAAGACAGAATGTACAAAGACTAAGTCTTAGATTAGTGTGCGGGAGAAGAGTAAAAAGGAGGAAAAAGAACGTTCGAATAGTGTTGTATCAATTACGAGACAAAATAATAAAATAATAAAAAATTAAAAAAATAATGACAAATTTGCCAGATGAGGTAATTGCACCAATTCTGACTTATGGTAAAAAAATGGAAATAACAAACTGAAACAAATATATTTTGCGTAAAAAAATAGAAAAAGCAATGCTCTTATAGTGTTTTCACTAATTTAGAGCGACTTCGCTCTGGTACCAATTGTAGGATCGTGAAGAGTGGTAAAGGGAGAGGGGGGGTGAACAACTCTCTAGGATTTTTCGAAATTTGAATGAGAAGAGTAAAACACAGCAAATATAATAACAGACGTAAAACAATGCTAACATGCTTATTTTTTCTTGGTTTGGAGTCTATGATGAGTCTTACTCCAAGACTTGCGATCCTTGACCACTTACTTCGGGTAATCACTATCAATCCAAATGAATGTTTACAAATATGTATAGATTAAGTACAATTCAAAAAGAAACACAATATACCGATCATTAAAGTGTTAAAGATTAAGTGTTGCCGTCGGAGAAGCATTACGACGTTGTTGAGTAATTTTTGGTGCAGCACACAAGAGTGAAAGTTGTAATGAATTGTCGTATGAAGCTCTGGGTCGAGACTGCTTTTTGAGCCCTCTTATGAGTAGGTGGACTCCTCCCGGACGCCCCTAAGGGGCTAACATGGCGACGCTATGTCAAAACTTGATACGCCAAGTTTTATCCATTCCCGGGCGCCTAAAGCCTTCCCTGACACTTGGATTGTTATGTGGGTCGACCACTCCTCGCGCACCAGCTTAGCTACACCTGGCTGAGTCTGCTGAGTCCTTGGTGCCTAAACCCCTAGGTGCCTTGTGGGCTTTGGGCACTTGGAGCCTTGGCACTTGGACCCTGAATTCCAATCTTCCTTTGCTTTGTTTTTTTTTTTTTTTGCAAAACAGAGTTAGAAAAATACAAGCAAAATATATGTATAGAAAATGAAATGTATTAGACAACTCATGTTGTCTGATCTTGACTTTTATATTTCAATTAAAACCCTAGGTCGGACTGATACCTATGTTCCTTTGATGGGGAACATGTCCACACTTATTCCTCTTAAGAAAGTTTACCTTTTGCCAACGCTTGGTTGAACTTTTGCTCAGCCTCTGACCTTGACTCTGAAACTCTCAACATCCGATGCTAGATTTGTCTCGACTTTTCTCTGTTATCCTTGATCAACCAAGACATCTGTCCGGTCCACCAAACCAGAACTTCGTGCACAATCCTCGGTCAGGTCTTCATACACAATCCTCTAGACCAGATCTTTATTGTCCAACCCACATGGCCAGGACTTAGTGCATAATCCTCCAGACTAGGTCTTCATTGCCCAACCAACACAGCAAAGACTTAGTGCCTCAGTCAATTAGGACTTTCTTACACATTTAGAGCAAAATATTAGATCACAAATAAACCTTAACTTTGGACCCTTTGCCAATATTAAAATAAGGTTCGATTAGTACTTTCAGCACTAACAAATAATATGGAAATGCCATGGTCGTGGAATAAATTATGTTATAAAATGTCATAATCTTGTACAGATTTGAATAATAATGCTAAGAGATTATTGTTTTAAAAAATATAATAGCATTAATCTTGCTATATTCCTTTTTCTTCTAAATTAACAAGAGCGCCTTTAATTATATTATTTACAGAATATTTATCTCTTATTGCAACAGACTAATGATAATGAAAAGATCTGAAGCAAGAGTCATACCAAGGATGACCTCTTAAGTTATCTTACTATAGTGGCTCATCTAGGATACTTGAAAAGACTAAAAAACTTATTTTTTTTTTATTGAATGATATAGAGAACTTTTCTCTTCCTAACCAATATAATTGCAAGCATGATTGGTTTATTATGGATTTTGAAGAGGAATATTTATAATATTTTATTATTATTGTCAACATAATTTTTATTGATGCATATTATTAATTGTTGTTATATCTAAATTATTGTGCTTTTCTTGTGTGTTGTTGTAATATGTATTATTGTTGTAAAACTCAATAAAATGGTTTATGCTATTGTTATCGTAATTTTATGGTATGACAATTATAAATAGATGTTAGTTTAATAATTACTTTTTTTATTAAATTATTATTGTTGTTGAATCACTACAAGAAAAAATATTTTTAATGACATTGAAAAGTGTCATCATATATTACTTATACTGACATTTTTGATTTAGTGACATTAAGTTAAAATGTCCTCTATAGTGATGTCGTCTAAAGTCTTATCACTTATGACAATTCTTAATGTCACTATAAAATAAAAATAGTGACAACACTAATAGCATGAATAATTGTTATAGTGACAAAAAATAGTGTCACTATAAGATTTGTAATGACATTTATACATGTTATTTTATTATAGTAATGATGACAAATTTATATGTCCTTTAAAATTATTTATCAAGACAATTACAAGTGTCTTGAATTTAATTTATAGTCATAATAAAAAATGTCACTAATGATAGTTTATAAAGTTAATTTAAAATGGCTCGTTATGTAATTTATAGTGACACATATAAATGTTTGCTATATTAGTCTATAAGACATTTAAAATTATTATTAATAATTATTTATTATGACATTTTGAAATGTCTTCATATGAGTTTTACAATGATATTTTTATCTACATGATTTGGTGTTCTATTGTAGCATAAAAAATATCATATATTAATAAATATCTCACCCATTTTCAATATTTTCATGATATAAATATTTACACATATAACTAATTAATATAAACACAAATAAAAAATTTAAATTGAAATTAAAGTGCTAATCAATAATTGTCAATTTTTTTAGAATACAAGACTCTCAAATTGGTAACCTCAAAAAATATCTATGCACTAATCACAATCACAAATGTACCTAATGTATTTAGTTTAAGAACTAACAAAAAATTAAATCTCTCCTAAAGCAAAACATAACCAAACTTCCAAATTTTGCTGGGATGTTGAGTTCCCATATTCACTCACATGGGAAGCACTAAGCACCCACTACTCGCTTGGGATGTTGAGTTCCTTGCGATCTACTTTGCTTCATGGATTTTGCTCCTACAGGAAAACCTACATAAGGAAAATAAAGGCAGAAACTCATTTGATGTACTTAAGAATAAATGAAGATTTTAGAACATGGAGCATTCCCTAGCTAGCTCTTGTTCGTAGCTGAAACAAACTTGGTATTACCTAGGAGAAACGAGGCAATATAGTATCCTCTCCCAGAACTGATTTCCATGGAGACTATCAAGGGCCATATAAGCAAAATATCCCCAGAGAAGTGATGTAGGTATCATTCTGATGATATGCATAGCTCCAAGACAAGCTCCAACCAGAAGGGACTGCAAAAGATTGGTCAGTCTTTGCTCGTTCAACCGAACAGGCAAGTGGGCATCTATGTGCTTTACTGGATCAAATGTTTCCTTAGCCTCATCTTCAGCTGTGTTGTTGCTCATGACTGCATCCTTCAGACTCTTTAATTCCTTATGTACTTCCATGGTTTGCAAAAGAGTTTCCGATAATTCAACAAGGGAAAAAATGGTCAACTGCGTGTAGCATGTCCAATTAAATACCTATTCAAAATGCACAATCAAACCCAAGATTTACTGTGAGTGATTCTAGTAGAAGTCATCTTTCCTCAAATTGTAAATATGAAAGCATATATAAGAATCTTCAGATAATTTTAACCCGTAGCCTCAAATGTAAGTGTTGATATTAATTATATGACAGAAATAGCACTGTTCTTTCTCATCCATTAGGAGTCTAAACATGCAAGTGCACTTACTGAATTCCCCTTGTCCATCTCCATGAAAACGTCTTGCATCTTCCCATATAACTCTAACATACTAGCATTCTGCTTCATGCTTTCTTTCACACTTTCAACCATCTTCTTGCACATTACCTATACAAATCATTAAATGTTTGAACGGCACTAACTCTTGTTTGGCAAGAGAGGAGAACTAGTTGCAGATTAAAATCCAAAAGCAATTTTACAAACCTGCCTCTTAAGAACTGTGAGGCTCTTGGTGTGCATGGGGGACTGTGGAAGAACTCCATTTGAAGGGGGTATACCAAGCAACCCACAAACAAGAACCTAAAATTGGGGAACTAGAATAAATATGATAACTAAAATTTCTCTTAATTCATGAAATAGAATTTATTTTGATTGCTAATACCATGAAACCTAGGACCAAAATGTCATAATGATAAGCAGAAGGTCTTTTCAAATTAAACTCCTTCTGTTGTGCCAACTGTGAAGCTACACTATGGTCAAAGAAGTAGAGTCCAGCAACCATAATAGCAGGTATGATAGCAACAAATATATACAATGGAGGAACAGAAAATAAGTCCTGCAAAATTTTCAACAAACCAATCAGAAAGGAAATAAGTTGAGATACTAAATTAAGCCACAAGGATGTAATTTAGAAGTTATAATGAGCTTTTCTCATGAAGTTATAAGAAAACAAATCAACAGAACATGACAAAAGAACTAATCAATGTTTTCCAATAATGAAATCATGCATCATCAAACTGCATTAGCCCCAACTATCTAAACTCAGCTAGCCAATTAATAAAAACGATTAAATTTGTAGCACCTTAGCAACGGTCCAATGGGACAAGGATATATGATCCCATGGTAGAGGGGTAAAGAGCCTCCTGGAAACTCCAGTTTCAACCTCCTTTGGGACAGCATATGACATTGCTGTCCATAGCAATACCATAAAAGGAACCCCATAGTCAGCAATGAAACTTCTAAACCACCCTGTATTCTCTCACAGTAGCATCACTGTTAGATGTTGCATAATATTTTCTTCCATAAACAAACGAAAATGTTAGACATGCCTGTGCCATAACTCCATGACCTTGCACTTCGGCTTCTTAATGCAGTAAAAACAAGCCCAAACGTGAATATGATGCCTAGAAATCCATTTATATATAACCACTGGAACTGGGGTAAGCTAGTAGTGTTTAGTCTTCTCCTTTAGGTGGTTGGAACTCACTTATAATTCCCTGCGATCCTCGCTTGTTTAGAAATAGAGTTTTTATAATTCCATGCACAAGGATAAATAGGTTGCAACATATACAGAGAATAACAAAACCTTAATAGCTTCTTGAAAGAATAGAACTATTATCAACATCCCAAATAGATCTCCTGCGATCCTCGCTTGCTTCAGGAAATCTACAAATAGAACTCTACAAATAGAATTTGTCACTTCCGAAAATCTACAAAATAGAAATTCAATGACCTTTGAGAATTTATCAAGAAGAAATTTGGTTGCAACTTAGGGCTTCAGATCATGAGACGGTGGAAGAGGAAATTTCAATTACCTCAGCGGGGTAGACAGTGGGGTAGAGTTCTTTCTGTTATTCATCTTTCTTTAGGAGCTCCACCGTCCTTATAGCTCTTTGGTTGATTCTGTTCCGGTTGCAGGTGCCATATTAGACTCCGCTCCTTTTTAACCAGTGATGTCTCATGAACTAGTCAGGGGTTTCAACAGAGGCAAGGGTCCTCAGAGAATGTGTCTTCAGGTTGATCTGAGGAAAGCGTATGACACATTGGATCATAGCTACCTCTTCAACTGCCTCAATCAGATGGGCTTTTGCGAAGACTGCCTCAAATGGATCAAAGAATGTGTAGAAACAGCCTCCTATGGGGCGATCCAGTACCGGGGGAGTCGAAAACCCCATCGGCGGAACACTTAGATCCATCAGCTCCCCGTCTTTTCTTCGCCCTTTGAGGCCTGGGGGGTTCGATGGCAGGCTTGACCCGGAGCGGCTTACCGGAAAAAGAAAAGCCTTCTCGGCAGGCTACCTGTTCGCTCCGCGCCGTGAATTCCAAGCACCTTGGTATTCTTGCTTCACTTGGTCTGTGAGGGCACGCTGGTGGAGGTGCGTTGGTTGGAGGCAGTCGCGTAGGTGGAGGGGCGATCGAGTAGGGAACGAGGGAGAAAGAAAGATTAGGGTTCGCGCGTGAGGGTGGAGATGAAAAGGAGGGGCGACGCGTTAGGGTTCGCGAGCTGCGATTTGGAGTATTGGCGCTGCGATTTAGGGTTCGCGTAGGAAGGAGCAGGCAATTTAATTAGGGTTCGCGGTGTTGTTCGCGCGGTTAATTTGGAGAAGGAGTAGGTTTGGCGCAGTATCCGTGTGGTTAATTAAGTTGAAAAAGGTTTAATTAAATAAATTAAAAAATCTGTAAGAAAATTTTTAGATTTATAAAGACATTTATAAAATATGTCATCATAAAAGGTTTAATCAGATATTTTATTTATAAAATTAATCTATTTTAATAAGTGTCATTATAATTAGTTTATAATAACATTTACTATTAAGTGTCATAAAATAAATGTCACAATAGGTCTTTTTTCTTGTATTGAATTATTGTAGTTACTAGTTTGTCAATTGTAAATTGGCAGTTGGTATATTATAAAATGATTTCGTATTTGTAATTTGAAGTGCCATTATTTTAATATATATTGGTAATAAAATTATTGGTGAGATTTTATCAAATGATTTTATCATTTTTTATATATAAAATTTTGAAGTATCTATGAATACTGATATAGATATAGTCAGAAAGACTATATATATATATATATATATATATATATATTATATATATATATATATATATGTCTTAGATTCATATTATTTCGAGTTTTTAAGGTCCATTATTCACTTTTAGGATGAAATCTATTCATGGAGATTTTTATGACTCGCGTAGTTTAATTCGAATAAAAAATTATGATCTTTCAAAAATATAACTTATAATTATATAGTTACAATTTCACTGTTGCTATAACATGTTGCTGATTTTTAGAAGACCAATAACAACGTGTTATTGATCTTCAAAAGATCAATAATAATGTGTTGCTGATCTTCAGAAGATCAACAACAAAAAACAATAATAACGTGTTGAACTGTAAACTTTGAAAATTCATATTTTTTTATTCAGTTTGAATCATAAAACTCACAATATATCAAATCGAAACTCATTCATTGATCTTCGATTTGATATATTATATGTTCGATAATTCAACTCAAATTAAAAGTTATGACATCTTAAAATTTATAATATGTTGCTGATCTTTGAGGATCAACAACACGTTATTGCTCAACAATATGTTGTTAATCCTCTAAGATTAGCAACACCTATGTTGTAAACATTGAAAGGACATTTTTTATTCGAGTTCAACCATGAAACACATAATATATCAAGTCGAAGCTTGTTCATGTTGGGGTTCCAAGGTTACAAACAAAGTCCCATATTGAAAACACGTGAGAAAGATCCTAGACTTATAAAGAAAAGATATCTTCATTGGTATGAAACCTTTTGCATAAAACCCAATAACAAAACCATAAGGGCTTAAAGACCCAAAATAGATAATATTATATCATTGTGAAGATATCTAAATTTTTTGGTCCTAACAATTAATATCAGAGCCTAGACTGTCAGAAGGTCTAACCACCAAATGTGGACAAGTGATATGATCTAATCGAGTCATGTGAGTAGAATATTGACCTCTAACAAAGAAAGTGGGGGCTCTTATGTCCTAATTAAGAGGATCAGACACCAGACAAGGAATTCCTAGTAGGTCGGGTGGATCGACAGGCAGGAAGACATGGTAGGTCAAGGATTGGACGTCTAACGGATAAACTTTCCGCTTGAGGGGGTTTTGTGGTTCTTCGTTTAAGGGGAGGGAAAGGGTGGTTCTTCGTTTAAGGGGGGATTATTGGGGTTGTAAGGTTGCAAATAAAGTCCCACATTAGAAACATATTGGAAAGATCATGGGTTTATAAATGAAAGATATCTCTATTGGTATAAGGTATTTTGGGTAAACCCAATAACAAAATCATAAGAAAAATGATTAATGAGATTGGGCAATGTCGAACCGCGGGCAACCGGCCCGGCCTCACGGAAGTTTTCCACCGGACGCTAGGGTAAATCGGGAAGTGCTCGCGATGGATAGTCTAGAAGCCCAACTTCCTAGAGTTCACACCCCATTTGAAGAAAAAATTCATGCAAAATACGTTGTAGCTAGGGATCAAACCGCAGATGTTTGAGATAACAACTAGTCGCCCTTCCGCTACACCATAGCCCATGGGCAATAACAAAATCATAAGAGCTTAAATCTAAAGTGTACAATAACAAAATCATAAGAGCTTAAATCTAAAGTGGACATTATTATACCATGATGGAGATATCTAAATTCCTTAGATCCTACCAATTCAGAGATCTTTGATTTGATATATATTGTGCATCTCATGGCTTAACACACATCAAAGTTATAGTCATTAAAAATTTACTCGACATATACATTGTAGTTCTGCAACTACAAGTTCAACTTCAAGAGGTCATAATTTTTGATTCAGATTGAACTACGAGATGCATAATATATTAAATCGAAAATCTCTAAACAAGCTTCGATTTGATTATGCATTTCATGGTTGAATCTGAATCAAAAAGTTATGACCTTTTAAAATTTACAAGATATTACTGACCTCAAGCAACAATCATAAATTCCAAGATGAAGCTCAACACTTAGGAGAGCATGTTGGGACCGGTAGATGAGCTAGAGGGGGGTGATTAGCTTCGATTTGCTTGTAGATGATTTGTCGCGGCGGAAGACTTCAAGCAATCGCTAACACTTGGATTTTACTTGGTATCCACCCTGGCCGGGTGACTAATCCAAGGATCCACTCTCCTCACACTCTCATGCACTATGAAAGTCTCCTTCTTGAGGTGGAGAAACCTCTTACAAGCTTACAAGAAGATACAACAAGATTACAAAGCAAAACACAAATGAAATCTTACAAGATTTACAATGAATGAACTCTCTTTGCTTTCCTTGCTATCTTCAAGCTTGTGATTGCCTCTAGAACCTTGGAAATGCAGCAGCACTAAGCTCCAAGGCTTCCCTTGAGATGGCACTAATGAAGGAGAAGAAGGGGAGAAGAACTACGGCTCAAAACCTGCGCGAAAACTCTTATACCCGACGCCTAGGGTTTGGTAATCGATTACCCAATCGATTACCACATCACTCCTAGCCGTTCAACGGCTAGTTTTCGAACTGTAATCGATTAGTCAATCGATTACCATCGCCCTGAATCAATTACCCAATCGATTTAGAGCATTTCTGTTCTCTCGCGCAAACCGCCCTAATCGATTAGCCAATCGATTACCGATACCCTGAATCGATTACCCAATCGATTCAGGACCCTTCTGTCCTCTCGTTCAAACTGCCCTAATCGATCAACTGATCGATTCACCCAATTGATTACCCAAACGATTGAGTCCAACCTAACTTGTTTCCACAAGTCTAGGATCCCCTACCAAGTGTCCGGTCAACCCCGTTGACCAACCTGTTTTTCTACAGCCTAGCTCCCAGCTCGGACTTAACCTAGTTCCCAACCAGATTCGCCTAACCCCCGAGTTAGGTCTAGTCTCTCGGTAGAATTCCACCTTGCCAGCATGCGATCTCCCCGATCCATCTGGACTTCACCTAGTCCCACTAGGTCTGCCTAGTCCCACTAGGTCTGCCTAGTCCCACTAGGTCTTTTCCCATGCCAGCATACGATCTCCCCGATCCACCTGGACTTCACCTAGTCCCACTAGGTGTGCCTAGTCCCACTAGGTCTTTTCCCTTGCCAGCGTACGATCTCCCCGATCCACCTGGACTTCACCTAGTTTCACTAGGTGTGCCTAGTCCCACTAGGTCTTTTTCCTTGCCAGCGTACGATTTCCCCGATCCACTGATAAGCACCATTTTATTGATTATTTTAATTGCTAAAATCCATGTTTGACCTATGTTTTACTTGCTTAACTATGATTTTACCCTAGGTTTTAGGATTTCCTCTTATTTTGGACTTAATTACAAATTTGTACATTTTTGGATTATTTGGCCACTAATTTTCTGATCTATTTTTGTAGACATGAAAGGATCCTGGACCTAGAGCATATTGGGTCAAACTTGAGTCGGAAGTGAACCGGATCGAATTATCAAGCTTACGATTAATCCGAGCCGTCCGATTCAAGAGTGGCTAGATCTGAGCCATCCGTGACCATCTGAAGCAATCCGAGCTAGGGTTAAGGTTGATCAAGCATTCTGATCAAGATCTGAAGGTTTCATCCCACTCAGAGCTCATTCAACCGTTGGATCAAGCTTGGAGGGCTCTATATCGTCCATTCAAAGATTAAGATGATCTAGACCATCCGTTGCACATCTGGAGGATCCGAGCTACCACGAGGCAGATCCTGACCCCAGATCATCATCATCAAAGTTTGGCTCAAATCAGAGCAAAATCAGCCGTTGGATTTCATCAAAGCAATCTGAGCCGTCCAATGATAAGTATTTAATCAAATTTCGCCCGCAGCCCAGCCTCGTCGCGTCTTCGCCGCAAGCAGTCGTCTCCTTCGTTTGTTCTTCATCTTCTTCAGTTTCTTCTTCAATCCGAGGCGCGACCCCTCAAATCCTTCATTAGGACAAGTGTTAGGTCAGTGGGAAGAGCTCGCTGAGAAGTTTCCAGCTCGAATTCTGCCCAAAGACAGAGTTTCGTGAGGTTTCAGTAACTCTGTCACTTGAGTTCGTCAATCTCTATTGTGTACCATTTCATTTCATCCGAGATATCTGGAGGGGTTCCCTGGAAGGCTCGGAGCATTCCCAATTCATCGGCGCAATCCACCACAACAAGGTTGAAGAAATCGATGGCTGTTTTCAACTTGAGCGGAGTTTGAATGGATTTGATCGCAGAGACGGATTTTTCACTGATTTGCTGAGCTTACGGGTCCGAGGCCCACTCTTGCTTGACGACCAAGAAGCATTTGAGCTAAGGGAGTGATTGAGGATAGTTTACTTGGTTAATTTTCATTGTTTGTAGCTGTAATTTCATTTCTGCATCTAGATTCTGTTTCTGATTTCTATTCAGTTTCTGTAATTTTTGTTTTGAATGGTTTTTGCAGTAGTTAAGTTTCAATTTGGCAAGTAAATTAGCTAGTGAGTTAGTTTAGTGGACAATAGCTTCTAGTTTCAGTGTATTTCTGTTTAAATCCTTGCGTGCCATTTCATTGTTGCGTATCAGCCATATTCTGAAATTCAGCTTGGTTTCTGATTTTTACAGTTTCTTTCCAATTCGATTAGTGTTCGTTTGTTCCCTGCAATTGAAGATAGCATCTAGTTTGTTAATGCATTAAATCTGCTTTTGTTTTCTATTCAATTCTATTTCTGAAACTTTTGATCAGCTTGAGTTAATTCTGCATATCAATCCTTTATTTCTGCAATTTCAGATTTCGTATCAACCCCAAGTCTGCATTCTCCAATTTTGTTTCTACATTTTCGAATTCAGCTTATAAAGAAGTTCCCTGTTTAGTGAAGCATTGTATCAGATCTCAACTTGATCCATTGCATTGCTGCATTGGAATGTTGCTGCATCAGACTCTGCATTTTCATTTCTGCATCAGCTATGTTGAGTGATCAGTTTCCAACTCCTGAAGTTCTCATTCATTCTCGCATGACAGTTAAGTTCTTGCATAGATCAGTTAAATTCTTCACATCAAGTTCAAATTTTGAATGAGTTCTGCACATCACATTCTGCACATCAAAGTCTGCACATCAAATTCTGCAGTCATCAATTCTGCAAATTCTGCATTCTAATCCCGCATTAGATGTGTTTTAGCTTGATCAGTCACTAGATTCGAAATCCTTTCAGTTCATGCATAGCATTTCATTTATAGCCTCACCTTCCAGCTGAATGGATTGATTTATCTCTGAATTGACAGTCACAGTTTTTGCATTTAGCAGCAGTTTTTTGGCACATGAACACCTTCTTTGTGTATCAAGTTTGCTTCACTTTTTCACTATGTTTCAAGTGAAATTCCAGCACTAGTTTGTGCCAAGTTGAATGTAAATTTTAACGTGTTTTTAAGCTTGAAATCAGCTTCCTGCTTAGTCAGCTCGGTTTTGAATTGAAATCTCACAATTTCAGCAAGTTAGGCTTGCATTTCTGCACTTGGGTCAAGGGAAGTTTTGGCACTTATTTTGTATCAGTTTGTTTATGGATTGCCTTGTATTTGGTTAGTTATGAGTGGTTAATCCGATGTTAATAGATTGTTTATCATTTGGTTGGTTTTGATTCACAAATCCTGAAGTTGAACACAAGGTGTGATGTGCCATTGCATTTTGTATCAGTTTAATGTCTAAAGGTTGTAAATTTGCATTAGTTGATTAAAGTTGTCATTTGGTTAAGTTAATTAATTGCCATCACCTTGTTTTAGTTCAACTAGTTAAATTTTCCTAGCTTTTCATTGTGATTTCATTCTTGATTGCAACCCATAACCCAGATTTTAATTCGAAACCCGAAAATTCACAAACGACACAAACACAAGTTCGAATCACACAACATCAACTAGTCCCAAGGAAAAATACGACCTGTGGCCCCTTTACTACGTTTTCATATTTTGATTGCAAAAAGGGTTTCCAGTTATTCATTTACATCTAAATTCTGATGGTCCCACAATTCGTGACAACTTTAACCTAGTATTTCGGGGCCATCATCCACCTAGACTTCACCTAGTCCCACTAGGTCTTTTTCCTTGCATGCGTATGATCTCCCCGATCCACCTGGACTTACTTGACATCATACGACATTCAAACATCATATGACAATCAAACATCATTAACAAACATCGAAACATCTAACCTCAACCTTTCCAAGCTTACCAGACCTAAGCTCACCCGAGCTTAGTCAAACTAGGTCAACCCTGACCTGAACAAGATTGCACCAACAATCTCCCACAGACCTAAGCTCACCCGAGCTTAGTCAAACTAGGTCAACCCTGACCTAAACAAGATTGCACCAACAATCTCCCCCTTTTTGATGTTTGACAATATGTTTGAGAAAAACTAATCCCTATTAGCCTTTCAATCTCTCTTAAATTTCTCCCCCTTTGACACACATCAAAACTGTCCCCAAGAGTCTATATGGTCAAAGGCTTGCTCAATGAAAGTTCCATACCATCATTCTTGAGCATACACCACAATGAAGATTTCCAATCTTCATTCTTTCACTTATCAAAAAAAATAAAAATCAAACTCATGCTTTTAAGGAAGACCTCCCCCTCAAAACATACCCTAAACCTCTATCATTGCACCAACAATGATTTAGGGAATTCCTAAAGCTTTAGGAAATCTCAACTTGAGGTTATGAGATTTTTAGATTCAAAACTTGAATCAAAACCTCTCCTTAACCCTATAGTTTTCACCAAAACTATCCCTCTTTTGATTTCACAATGAAATTTACCCAAATATACTTATGAAAGTAATTCAAGGGTCTAGGGATTGGTAGGTTACTCAAAAATGGGTTATTGGACTGAAACTAGATAGTTTCAGTCTTATCAATCGATTGGTGTTGGGTACCAATCGATTACACTATGCCTTAATCGATCAACTGATCGATTACGACTGACTGTAATCGATCAACGGATTGATTACACGAGCTTCTGTGCTCGCAAAAAGATCTACCAATCGATTGACCAATCGATTGGCTACGGTCCCAATCGATCACCTGATCGATTGGGAGTTTCTGAAATTTGAAAACAATTTCAATCCGAATTTCAGAAACCCCTAAATAATTCTACAAAATTCAAAAAATCCTAAAATTTTGTGTAGGCATTATTTATGACATTTTCTATCAAGGAAAAATAATTTTATATGAAAATACCTTCCTTTTTCAAAGATTGATACAAAAATGGAAACCATTAAAATATTTCAATGTTTCACTATATGTTGTATCCAATTCATCAATGATGAGATCTATCAGAAGATATTCTTCACCAAGGTTTTCCAAGATAGTTTTGAAATCATTTTCAAAAACAATTTCCAACCATATTCCTTGGGCTAAATGCACATGACTTGTACATTAGTTTTCCCAATGATTGGAGTTCATTTATATTCATCTTCCTAACACCACACTTGTATCTAGTGTGTCTCCAAACACGTACAAGTCAACTTATGGTTTTAGTGAGATGTAAAAGTCATGTTTTCCCTAAACTAAGGGTTCATGCATTTCTACCTAGGCATTATAAACTTTGATCATCCACCTAGGATGCCAATTAATGTCAATGTCCTTAATTTCAATAAAAACTAAACTAATGCATGATAATGACTGTGACATGCATCATATAAGAATTTTCAAAGGAAATTATAGCTAGATGATGCATGTATGACATGACATGTAATATGTTCATAATAAAATATGAATAATGGATCATGATGTCATGGCATGTGATAGGGCATACAAAAACATGGCATAAAAGCATAAAAGAAAATACCTAGATTTTCTATCTAAGTATCAATAACTCATCGCTAAGCCATTGATAATCCTAATTTGCCCCTAATTTCCAAAATAGTGCCAAAACTCCCCAACTTGGCCTATCTTTGGATTCTGTCCTAGTTGTGCCAACTTTTATTAAGTTCAATCTTCCAAAAATATAGTTTGGCACAAAATTTACTTCTCCTAGAGTAAACAATTGACTTCTTCATTTTCAAGGATAATAACTCCTTGAAAATGTCTCAAAGTGCCAACTTCATCAAAGTTAGGTTAACTGCCCTTCCAATTTGAGTTGGCACTCCCTAGACCTATCTAGGGTATGGCAAACACACTCTTAGGAACCCAAAACCTATTGGTGCTCCTTGGGTGTTCTAGGTATTCACTAGGGATAACTTCCCTTGATACCTTCCTAATGACTTTTCTAGGCTTTTCCGAAGCCTTAGTCATGTTAGTCTTGTCTTGGTCAACTCTAGGGATGGCTTCCCTTGTGGTCTTGATTTGACTTCTTGACCTAGATTGAGTTCCATACCTATATGGAACTCTATGGTAGGATGGACCATCATCCTTAGTTTTAGGTTTGTACCCCAAACCTTTCTTGCTCCTAGAGGGTCCTTGACTTCCTAAATCTAGGTTTTGAACATTTGATCCCTTTAATAGATTTTCTATTTTCTTAAGGGATTTTTCCAATTTATCAAGTTTTGACCTCAAAACTTGATTTTCAACCATTACCTCATCAAGGCTTGGTTTTCTAATATAGCCTTGGTAATTGTTTTTCTTGGCCTTGGATTGGGTAGGTCTACCATGGAAAGTTTTATTTTGCTCCCTATCCTTAGATTTTGTAGTTCTAGCATGGAAAGCTCTATAGTTTTCCTTAGGGTTTTCATGTCTCCTATTTTCATGATAAATAGCATTGAAATGATAATAATTACTTCTAACATGCATATTTTCATGATTTAAATAAGTACCATTACCTAATGGTACCTTAGTCTTAATCTTGGAGGCTCCCCCTTGATTTGAGCTCCTCCTTTTAGCCTTGGTCGGATTCTTCCCCTTTGGACATTGATTTCGATAATGTCCCTTTTTCTTGCATGAGAAGCACACAATGTGCTTCTTATCCTTCTTTGTTATGGAGCCGACCTCCTTTGGCTTCTCTTTGGTCTTGGGTGCCACTTGCACCTTCTTCTTGACCAAAGTAGGACACTTACTTTTGTAGTGCCCTTTTTCCCTACACTCAAAGCAAATGATATGATCTTTATTCTTACAACTTGAAATTTCTATACCTTCATGGAGTGTAGAGGTGGCACTCGATTCCTCTTCTTCTTCATTGACCTTGGATGATGATGTTGAAATTTTTATTTGATCCAATGTCAATGGTACATTTTGCACTCCCTCAATCCTTGAAGTGGAGGCTTCTTGAGCTTCATCTTCGGATGTTGAGCACCTCTCAACTTCCGAATCTTCTTCCTCCGATGAATCTCCCTCTTCGGTTTTGTCTTGAATTTATACAGTGGAGGGATCTTCATGAAGCCTTGCCAATTTGCTCCAAAGCTCTTTGGCATCTTCAAATTCCCCAATTTTGTCCAAGATGGTGCTTGGCAAAAGATTGACCAACAACTTGGTCACTTTGTAGTTGGCCTCGCATCTCTTGATTTGCTCCTCATTCCATTTACTTTTCTTGAGGAGCTTTCCTTTTGAGCTTGTTGGAGCTTCAAAACCTTCAATTAGAGCAAACCATTGCTCTATCTCCATCATGAAATAATTTTCGATCTTTGACTTCCAAAGATCAAAATTTGCCTTGTCGAATGGTGGAGGTGCCCAGGTGTCATAGCCGAACTCCATTTTTGAAGTTGAACCCTCTTGATGATGACTTCTTGAAATTAGGGTTTCTTCCAACTTCTTTTTCTTCCTCTAGCTCTTGCCCTTTTGGCAATGAGTCCAAAGAAGAGCAACCTTGCTTTGATACCACTTGTTGGGACCGGTAGATGAGCTAGAGGGGGGTGATTAGCTTTGATTCGCTTGTAGATGATTTGTCGCGGCGGAAGACTTCAAGCAATGCTAACACATTGGATTTTACTTGGTATCCACCCCGGCCGGGTGACTAATCCAAGGATCCACTCTCCTCACACTCTCATGCACTATGAAAGTATCCTTCTTGAGGTGGAGAAACCTCTTACAAGCTTACAAGAAGATACAACAAGATTACAAAGCAAAACACAAATGAAATCTTACAAGATTTACAATGAATGAACTCTCTTTGCTTTCCTTGCTATCTTCAAGCTTGTGATTGCCTCTAGAACCTTGGAAATGCAGCAGCACTAAGCTCCAAGGCTTCCCTTGAGATGACACTAATGAAGGAGAAGAAGGGGAGAAGAACTATGGCTCAAAACCTGCGCGAAAACTCTTATACCCGACGCCTAGGGTTTGGTAATCGATTACCCAATCGATTACCACGTCACTCCTAGCCGTTCAACGGCTAGTTTTCGAACCGTAATCGATTAGTCAATTGATTACCATCGCCCTGAATCGATTACGCAATCGATTCAGAGCCTTTCTGTTCTCTCGCGCAAACCGCCCTAATCGATTAGCCAATCGATTACCGATACCCTGAATCGATTACCCAATCGATTCAGGACCCTTCTGTCCTCTCGTTCAAACTGCCCTAATCGATCAACTGATAGATTCACCCAATCGATTACCCAAACGATTGAGTCCAACCTAACTTGTTTCCACAAGTCTAGGATCCCCTACCAAATGTCCGGTCAACCCCGTTGACCAACCTGGTTTTCTACTTCCTAGCTCCCAGCTCGGACTTAACCTGGTTCCCAACCAGATTCTCCTAACCCCCGAGTTAGGTCTAGTCTCTCGGTAGACTTCCACCTTGCCAGCATGCGATCTCCCCGATCCATCTGGACTTCACCTAGTCCCACTAGGTCTGCCTAGTCCCACTAGGTCTTTTCCCATGCCAGCGTACGATATCCCCGATCCACCTGGACTTCACCTAGTCCCACTAGGTGTGCCTAGTCCCACTAGGTCTTTTCCCTTGCCAGCGTACGATCTCTCCGATCCACCTGGACTTCACCTAGTCCCACTAGGTGTGCCTAGTCCCACTAGGTCTTTTTCCTTTCCAGCGTACGATTTCCCCGATCCACCTGGACTTCACCTAGTCTCACTAGGTGTGCCTAGTCCCACTAGGTGTGCCTAGTCCCACTAGGTGTGCCTAGACCCACTAGGTCTTTTTCCTTGCATGCGTATGATCTCCCCGATCCACCTGGACTTACTTGACATCATACGACATTCAAACATCATATGACAATCAAACATCATTATCAAACATCGAAACATCTAACCTCAACCTTTCCAAGCTTACCAGACCTAAGCTCACCCGAGCTTAGTCAAACTAGGTCAACCCTGACCTGAACAAGATTGCACCAACAATCTCCCACAGACCTAAGCTCACCCGAGCTTAGTCAAACTAGGTCAACCCTCACCTAAACAAGATTGCACCAATAGAGCAAGCCATCGACTTACCCCGAATGCAAGCTCTTAGACGGAGACAAACGAGGTGATTAGTTATTTTTTGGAAAAAAATAAGGGGAAATTTGAGAAAACTCCCCAACATTAAACTGGGCTTTGCATGCACTCCCCAACCGAAAATTTCTTTGCATGCACTCCATGATGGGATTGACAAGACAGTTTTGTGTGTTATTTTTTTATCAGTATAAAATAGCAAAAATTCAGTATAAATCGTAAAGATTTAAGTATAAATTGTTTGAGATGGAGTACTAATTTAAGAAATTTGAGTATTATTTGAAAAAATTTGAGTATACATTGTGTTAGTATATAGTAAAAATTTTAATATACATTATCAAAATTTAAGTATGAATTGATTTAGATTGAGTATTATTTGAAAAAATTTGAGTATAAAATTTAGAAATTTGAGTATGTGAGGTTGCATCCACCACATCAAGATTTTCACATGAGGGGTCAACGAAATTTTATACTCAAATTTCTTAAATTAGTACTTAATCTCAAATAATTTATACTCAAATCTTTATAATGTATACTGAGTTTTCTCTCTTTTATACTCACCACATCAAGATTTTCACATGAGGAGTACCAAAACTTTGTACTCAAATTTCTTAAATTAGTACTCAATCTCAAAAAATTTATACTCAAATCTTTACAATGTATACTGAGTTTTCACTCTTTTATACTCAATCCATTAGGGAGTGAATGTAAAGAATCTATCAAGTAGGGAGTGCATGCAAAGGCCAGTTTGGGATTGTGGAGTTTTCTCCAATTAACCGAAAAAATAAAGTGGCTTAGAGTTATTTTTAAAGATGAATAACAAAAAGAAAGAGGGGATATTATAGGAAAGAAAATAGGAAAGGATATGTAATTTGGTCAATTCCAAAATGAGTGTACGTTTTAGGTAATATGCAAAACTAGCTACATTATTTGATAAATCACTATATTTTTTATTTAAAAAATTTCTTATTTCAATATTATTATAAAATTTTTGATAAAATTTTTTTTTTATGTTTGATAAAATTATTATAATAATATTGCAATTATAATTAAATTTAAATAATTTTAAACAAATTAAAAATGATATTTTTTTTAAAAGGTAAACATTTTATTATTAAAGGGAAAAAAACCAAGTTAAAAGGGGGACTAGACCTTACCCTCTAACATGGACTTTACAAGATCTCAAAAGGATTAACAATACAACTCACCACAACACTTTCACTACATACCTTCACCCTTTTATCTAAAATTCACACTATTTTGATTAAAGTATCATGCATATTAAGACTGCTTGTATCCGTAAAATGAGCTTTTTGAATTTTGATATGATTCTATCCTTTTCAAAAAACATAGACAGATCCAGCCATTATTACTTCCTGCGTGCCCAAACTCCAGCCTTTTTTGAAACCGATCTGATCAAATTTCAAACATCAGGGATTCTAAAACTGTCCAGAATCAAAGAAGTCTATCCTATCAAATGAGATTTGACCCCATCAGGTATTTTAAACTGATAAATGGCACAAACTAAAACCATCCTTTTTGCCTTGTCCATTAAACTTCATCAGAACTGCAGCCTGTGTTCAGCAGAACATATAAAACTTCTGCAGTCTAGATCAGTATCAGAGGAAGACTATCCGAAACATCAAAAGATTCCCACACTTCTGAGAAAAGAAGTTATACAATAGAACTAAGAAGTTACATAAAATTGACGCAACCCCCAAATCTACGTCAAGACGCAGCTGAAACTATACAGTGTTCAAAATAGCTCAAAAAAAGACAGTGTTCTTGACAATTACCAGATACTATCAAGGCAATCTCCATAAACATATTAAGTATCAGAAGAGAAGCAAAAACCATCCGAACCTCAAGAGATTCCCACACTTCTGAGGGGGGAAGCAATACAGTAAAACTATGAATTATCATAATTCTGACTCAAATCCCAATTCTGCATCAGAAATCAGCTCAACTGTACAGAGTTCCGAAAAAACAGCTCAAGAAGATTTTGTTGGTGCAGGAAGCACCATATCGAACCTTGTTTTGATATTGGCAAAGGATTCAAAGTTAAGTGTTATTGGTGATCTAATGTTGTTACTTGAGTGTGTAGAAACAAAGTCCTAGCGAAGGGCTGCTAGGCACCTGGCGAAGGGCTGCCAGGAAACCAAGTCCTAGCGAAGGGCTGCTAGGCACCTAGCGAAGGGCTGCCAGGAAACAAAGTCCTAGCGAAGGGCTGCTAGGCACCTAGCGAAGGGCTGCCAGGAAACAAAGTCCTAGCGAAGGACTGCTAGGCACCTGGCGAAGGGCTGCCAGGAAACCAAGTCCTAGCGAAGCGCTGCTAGGCACCTGGCGAAGGGCTGCCAGGAAACCAAGTCCTAGCGAAGGGCTGCTAGGCACCTGGCGAAGGACTGCCAGGAAACAAAGCCCTGGCGAAGGGCTGCCAGGAAACAAAGCCCTAGCGAAGGAATGCTAGGCACCGAGCGAAGGGCAGCTCGGCATCCAAGACCTGACAAAGGACCGTCAGGCAAAAGTCCAACCAGAGGAACGGTTGGCATCAGGTAAATTCTCCCGAGAGGAGTAGGTGAGGACGCGTTCCCCGTCGAGGGAACAGTAGGCGTCGATTCGACCTAGGGCACCATTTTGGAGACCAAAGTCAGAACCAAGACAGCTAAGGCTGTATAATCTAACCACTTAATGTATTGTTGTGTTTTGGACTAACCCTGGATGCAGGACCGAAGGAACGTGTGTCTGCAGCTCAAAAAGCCTCAAAGGAGAGAGGCAATGGCTGAGTAGGGCGCCCGGAGTGTCCCGGGCGCCCCCAAGGTGCATACAAAACAAGTAAAGTGAAAAAGGGTTCGTATAGCTGCTGGGCCGGGCGCCCCCGCTGCTCCCGGGCGCCCCCAGCGTCCCAGGCGCCCCCATGCGCTTGCCTCGAACCAGAAGCCGTCGAAACCAAGCAGATAACGCTTGACCCGGTCAATCCGGGCGCCCCGGTCAAAGCGGATCCAGAGGATAGACGCTGACCGAGACCTTTGCGGATCAAAGGCCACGTGGGGGGCGCCCCCAGGCCCTATATAAAGGACCCTCGACCAAGGCTTCAGAACATCAATTCTCTCAACGCCTCAATGCTCTTCTACGCTCGTGCCTTGCTCTGGAAACACTCCAACTCGAGCCGACGACGTCCCGCTGCCCCGAAAAAGTTAATATACTCCGGACGTCGGTAACGAAGAGCGCAATTCTTTATTATTATTTTAGTGCACTTACTTTGTAACTAAATTCTGTAAACTATTATTGCGCTTCATATAGAATTGCCTAAAGTAAACAGTCAACGACCGTGGGCCTTGGAGTAGGAGTCGACACAGGCTCCGAACCAAGTAAAATCGACTATGTCTGTGTGTTGTGTTTTTTTAACTTCCGCTGTGCAATTGCTCTTTACGTAAATCCGAAAGTTTTCCGATATTCACCCCCCCCTCTATCGGTTCTATCGATCCAACAAGTGGTATCAGAGCGGGGTAGTTCAAACTTGGTGCAACCACCAGTTTGAAAGTTTTTTTTCGGATTTACAAAATTTTTAATATTATTTCTTTTCTTTCTAGTTAATCAATACCACTCGATATTTTTCGCCTTTTTCAATTTTGAATTCTCATTTTTTCACTATAAGTCAAAATTGATAAAACGAACAATTTTTAAAAATTTGTCACAAATTTTTTTTATTATTTTAATATTTTCCTCGAAATTCGTGCTATCTTAATTCGAGCAATTTTTTTTCATAAAATTTTAATTTTTCATCATTAATCAGAATTGACAAAATTAATATTTTCACAAATTAATCATAAATTGTTTTTATTATCTTAGTATAATTCTGCCTCGAAATTCATGCAACATTTATTTTGAGCTATTTCTTCCCTTCTCCCGCACTACTAATCCAAGACCATGTCTTGGTACAATTTTTTGTTATTTTGTTTGTGTGCAAGGTTTATATTAAATGGCCAACCAAGAGTGGAACAGTGCACGCCCACCACTATTCTCCGGCGAGAACTTCACGTTTTGGAAATGTCAAATGGAGTCCCTTCTGAAGGCCCACATGGACTTATGGCAGATCATCCAAACGGGATTCTCGTTACCCGTAGAAGAGGAGTCATCAATCGAGTGGGACAAACTGGATGAACACATCCTCAATCAAGTTGAGACCGATGCAAGGGCAACTGCAATCCTACAATGTGGCCTAACCAAGGAGCAACTCAAGCTAGTAGGTCCATGTAGATGTGCTAGAGAAATCTGGGAAAAATTGATTAATCTTCATCAAGAGATCTCAGATGAAGAATAAGATCAAGTAAGTTATCTTGCCCTTTCGGTCCAAGCACAAACAGCCGAGTCAGAGTCTGAACCCGAATACAAAGTTGAACCAGAATCAGACGACGAATTGACTGAGACGGTAACTAATTTTGAATTCTTTTCAAAATTTGAATTAAATAATCAAACAGATATTGTAATGGTCGAGGAAGGTATAAATTCCATTGCAGGGAAAACTCCAAAAGAACCACCAAAGAAAGAGCTTCAACCAGTACCTGAGTCCGACTCAGACATGGAATCAGAAGATGAGTCTAAATCCGAGACGGCAAGAATCAAGGGGGAGATTCCCAATAAGGAACCAAAAGGTAAAAGTGTAAAATCAGATTTTAAAAATCATGTAATTTGTTACACATGCAGGAAGAGAGGGCACTACCAAAGTGAGTGTCCTACTCGTAAGATTCAAACGACACCACCGATGGCGACAAAGGAACCAGTACCAAAAGCACGAAGGGACAAAAGTCGCATCCAATGCTTCAAGTGCCAGGAGTTCGGGCATTACCAACGTGAATGCACAGATAAAAGAGCTACCAAGAATGCCGGACAAACGATCGACAAAGGTAAATTTACAGTATTTGAAAATCCGTTATTTACCTTGAATAATGTGATTGATTCATGTAACTTAATTAAAGCAAACTTCAGAAAATTGAAACAAGAAAATGAAACCCTAAAACATAAGGTCAATAAGTTAGAAAATTTAATTCATAATCTTGCTAATTTCGAAAATCCGGAGTATTACTCCAATTGTGACCTTACTTAGACAATTGTTTGTTTTAATTATGTGTTTCTTTTTATTTTTCTACTTAGAATTAGGATTGGTTAGTGTAAGGACTAAATCAATTAATTAAAATTTGAACAACATAGTATTGGGTGGAGGTAAGATAATAGTACGTTAGGGAAGCCATCATGGCAGAACTAGCCGAAGCTACCGATCCAAGACCCAAACTAGTTAGACCAGAATTTACCAAAAAGTAATTTTGAAGATGAAATTTCACTAAAAGGCTTTGTCTAGGAAAGGGTGGATGATCCCATAAGGCTACAGCCAAAGAAGGCCTAGTGCCTCGCCAAGACCTGGAAGCCAATTTTTGAAATTCAAATTCAATTTACTCTTTGTTAAATTCGAATCTAACACAAATTTTCAGTTAATTTTAGATTTAAATATCTCTTTTCAAAACAAATTTAAATTGGGTTTAAAAAATTAATTTAACTTTTCAAAATTAATCATGGTCTTTTCAAAATAAATCCTTCTATTAAAATATGCATCTCACAAAACAGTTAAGGATATCCTGTTTTGTCACTTAGAAATGGGTGAGATGCTTAGGACCTAAAAGTTGAGTCCAACCCAACCAACTAATTCAGATTAATCAAACTAAAATCAAAATTCAATTAAATTAAAATCAAATCTTAATTAATTCAATTAAATCTTAATTAAATTCAATTAAATCAATTAAATTCAATTAAATCAATTAAATTTAATTCAATCAAATTCAAAATTTAATTCAACTGAACAAACTTAACCCTCTAAATTTTCATTTTCACAAAAATCAATTTGAACTTTTTAACTAAGAGTCAATGTTTCAAATCATTGTAATTAAAATCAAGTCTCTTTTGTTCACTAACCTGAAATTTATTTCATAACATTTATTTCTTTCCTTTACCATTATACAAACATTTGTTGAAAATTAGTTTACTCTTGTATGGCAAAAAGTCACCCTAGGGATTACTTAGGATATTTTCTTTTTGCCTACAGTCCGGGCTTAGATATTTATTTTTGTTTGGACCTAAAAAAAAATCTATGTTTTCAAATAATCACTATATTTTTCGAAAATTGTGCTTTATAAAAAAAAACCATTATCATTTCAAAATGTTTTTCGAAAACGGGGTTTATGCTTTAAAATTATCTTTCATTTCAAATTGAATTTTCTAAAATTATATTACCATGCTAGTATTCAAAACTATTCTTTTGATTTTAGTAAACCCTAAAGACACAAAGGAATGTCTACTTAATAATCTACAAAGACTCCGAGGATGTGTCAAATTTAGGGGGAGTCTAAATCAAAAGAAATTATTTCTAGCAAGTTTAAAATTATTAGATAATTCGTATAATTTGAATCAAACCTTAAGACTCAGAGGAAGATCGCTTGTAGTCAACAAGCTTCCTAGGACTGGGTCGAGTTAAGTGGGAGATCAAATTAAAAGAATTATTGAGCATTTTCAAAATTATATGCTTTCATGCATTGCACGTTTAAAATCCTTTTGAAAATTTAAACAATTACTTTTTCAAAATACTATCATTTTGGCTTATCAAAATTCTTTTGGAAATAATATTTACTTGAGTTGGAAAATTTCCAGGACACTTAAGAAAATTTTCTTGTAGTTAACAAGGTTTCCTAGGATTGTGTCAGACTGGAAAAGAAACCAAAGCATGTAAAAGATTATGTGTAAGTACTTTCAAAAAAGATAAGTCAAGTAATTTTAGTAATTTTCTTTAATATTTTAAAAGTACTTATGTTTTTCAAATTCATAATATCTTTCAAAATACTTATGCCTTTCAAAAGCTCAATAAAGTACTTGCATTCTTGTGCATTTTTCAAAATATTCAGAACAAGTAAACTTATTGTTTATCATATACACTTGACTCCAATTATGATTTTGAACATAAATTTTTCAGTCTTTCTAATTTTTTTAATTATCATAACACTTGACATTACTTCGCTCAACTTTTTTTCACAAGCTCTGATACACAAATTTAAATTTCTTTCAATATATATTTTACAAAGTTTTTTTTTATATAAGACCAAGGGGGAGAGTAGAAAAAGTGAAATTAAAAATTTCTTTCTTAAATTTTTTCCCCTTTTCAAAGAAAGTTTTTCTTAGAATGGTCTAAAACATAAGAAGAAGAATTTCACATTAAGGGGGAGAAAAAGGAAAGAGAGAAAGGAATTTTTTTTAACAAGTGCTTCAAAAATTTCGAAGTATTTCTAAGTGTTTTTCAAACTTTTTGAGTACATATTTTTCTCCTAAGTAAAATTTTCCTTAGTAAACAAATTTATTCCCAATTCTCAAAATTTGAAACTTTGTTTAAGGGAAATCTAGCTTCAAAATTTTGCCTAAATTTTGAAAAATTTTGCCTAAAATTTGAAACAAGTTTTGTTAGTGAAAATGCTTTTACTCCATTTTTTGAAAAACACTTTGTTAAAGACATGAAGCACTTAGGAAAACTCAAAAATCTCTGTTAGATACCTTGAACACCCATGTTTGTTTTTGATATATGTCAAAGGGGGAGGAAAGGTCAAAGTTAAGGATTTTGCAAGTATTCAGGGTTTTAGGGGGAGTATGAAAAAAAAATTTGAAGATAAATTTTTTTTGATATACTTCATTGTGTTTTTTCCTATACTTCATTGTGTTTTTACCTTCTTTTATTAACTGTTATAAGTTTTTACTTAACTTTGAATTGTGTTGTCATAAATCAAAAAGGGGGAGATTGTTGGTGCAGGAAGCACCATATCGAACCTTGTTTTGATATTGGCAAAGGATTCAAAGTTAAGTGTTATTGGTGATCTAATGTTGTTACTTGAGTGTGCAGAAACAAAGTCCTAGCGAATGGCTGCTAGGCACCTGGCGAAGGGCTGCCAGAAAACAAAGTCCTAACGAAGGGCTGCTAGGCACCTGGCGAAGGGCTGCCAAGAAACCATGTCCTAGCGAAGGGCTGCCAGGAAACAAAGTCCTAGCGAAGGGCTGCTAGGCACCTGGCGAAGGGCTGCCAGGAAACCAAGTCCTAACGAAGGGTTGCTAGGCAACTGGCGAAGGGCTGCCAAGAAACCATGTCCTAGCGAAGGGCTGCTAGGCACCTGGCGAAGGGCTGCCAGGAAACAAAGCCCTAGCGAAGGAATGCTAGGCACCGAGCGAAGGGCAGCTCGGCATCCAAGACCTGACAAAGGACCGTCAGGCAAAAGTCCAACCAGAGGAACGGTTGGCATCAGGTAAATTCTCCCGAGAGGAGTAGGTGAGGACGCGTTCCCCGTCGAGGGAACAGTAGGCGTCGGTTCGACCTAGGGCTCCATTTTGGAGACCAAAGTCAGAACCAAGACAGCTAAGGCTGTATAATCTAACCACTTAATGTATTGTTGTGTTTTGGACTAACCCTGGATGCAGGACCGAAGGAACGTGTGTCTGCAGCTCAGAAAGCCTCAAAGGAGAGAGGCAATGGCTGAGTAGGGCGCCCGGAGTGTCCCGGGCGCCCCCAAGGTGCATACAAAATAAGTAAAGTGAAAAAGGGTTCGAATAGCTGCTGGGTCGGGCGCCCCCGTGCTCCCGGGCGCCCCCAGCATCCCGGGCGCCCCCATGCGCTTGCCTCGAACCAGAAGCCGTCGAAGCCAAGCAGATAACGCTTGACCCGGTCAATCCGGGCGCCCCGAGCGCTCCGGGCGCCCCGAGCACTCCGGGCGCCCCGGTCAAAGCGGATCCAGAGGATAGACGCTGACCGAGACCTTTGCGGATCAAAGGCCACGTGGGGGCGCCCCCGACGTCCCGGGCGCCCCCAGGCCCTATATAAAGGACCCTCGACCAAGGCTTCAGAACATCAATTCTCTCAACGCCTCAAAGCTCTTCTACGCTCGTGCCTTGCTCCGGAAACACTCCAACTCGAGCCGACGACGTCCCGCTGCCCCGAAAAAGTCAATATACTCCGGACGTCGGTAACGAAGAGCGCAATTCTTTATTATTATTTTAGTGCACTTACTTTGTAACTAAATTCTGTA
Organism: Boesenbergia rotunda; assembly: GCA_024364735.1. Classification (NCBI taxonomy): domain Eukaryota; kingdom Viridiplantae; phylum Streptophyta; class Magnoliopsida; order Zingiberales; family Zingiberaceae; genus Boesenbergia; species Boesenbergia rotunda. The sequence goes on along the minus strand of JAGFNQ010009075.1, from coordinate 57,586 downwards.
AACTATTATTGCGCTCCATATAGAATTGCCCAAAGTAAACGGTCAACGACCGTGGGCCTTGGAGTAGGAGTCGACACAGGCTCCGAACCAAGTAAAATCGACTGTGTCTCTGTGTTATGTTTTTTTAACTTCCGCTGTGCAATTGCTCTTTACGTAAATCCGAAAGTTTTCCGATATTCACCCCCCCTCTATCGGTTCTATCGATCCAACAGATTTATCAGGTTTTTATCAAAAAAGATGGATAAACTCTGAGAAATAAACAACCATATTTGCTTGATAATGAACAGATACTATTAAGACCATCCCAGTAATCATAATAAGAGTTTAGCACAAACTAATGAATGATTGATTCGCATGAAAAGAGAGGCAATACAATATCCGCGAATTTTCTGAAACTGGAGCCCTTGATTAATCTGACACAGCTCCGATATTCTGAAGCAAAATACATCTCAATTGTTCAGACCTCTAAAAACAATCCCAGTAAACATATTCAGGAGAAGCCATAAAAAAAAAGTTCAGAGCAATGGTCAGGCTATGAAAAGAGAATCCTGATTATAATACCTTCCGATCCAACCGAATAAAAGGAGGCCCAATCAAAACAATCTCAGTAAACATATTTAAGATTGAGACCATATTGACATAATAATTCTGAAAATATAGTATAAAATAGAAACTTAAGATAATCTTCGAAATTCCATCTGAAACAGAATCAGAATTCAATCACCAGAGCTTAGAGAAACCTGAGTTAAATAGCCTTCTGATCCAACCGAATAAAAGGAAGACCCAACTTATCCACCTTACAAATACCAAACAAAGTCTTGTTTAAATCTTTTAATCTCAAAACTCTGTCCTCCATAAACTGAAAAGCCTGATTTGCCAGATAATCAGCAGCTACATTCCCTTCCCTGAATACATGTGAATAAGTCACCTTATATCTATCCATGATTGCTCTGATTTTTAGTATTACATTTCTAAAGTCCCAACAAACTGAAGAGGCCTGCATAATCTTCAAAGCAATCATCGAATCAGATTCTAACCAAACTAGAAAATAATTATAGGTAACACATAATTCCAAACCATACAAAATGGCCATCAATTCTGCCTTTACATTTGAGGTAACTCCTAATAGACCATGCTTTGCCATAATAAATTGTCCTGTATGGTCTCTAATTATAATCCCATATGAAGACTGACCTGGATTTCCTTTCGGGCATCCATCTGTATTAAGTTTATATCCTCCAGCAACCGGCCTTTTCCAGTAGCCTATAACAACCTTATTCTTAAAACCTGCTTTTACAGGAATCCCCCAAGCTTTAGCAATAGAAGAAAAACATTTCCAATGCTTATTTTCACGATCCCTGCCACTTCACCTATAACAAAATATTGAATGATATTTCTTTTGATGTTCTGCTCAACTTGTTTTAAACCTCTATGTTTTGCTTCATTTCTAGCCTTCCATAAAAACCATAAGATGAGGAAAGGCATAGCCTCTCGAACATGCCCTCCCTTTGACCATTCCGAGCCTATCATCCAATACATTATTAAAGAGAATCTGCTCACACTAAACAGATTAGCAAAGTAAGACCAAATACCTTTTGCTATAGGACCATCAAAAAACAAATGATCCCAAGTTTCCATTAAATTGCAACAAAGACATTTGGAAGCTAGATAAATTCCCCTTTGTTGCAAAATACTATCCACAAGTAGTTTATGCCTAATAAAACGCCATGCAAAAATTGAGATAGATGGATTAAGCAAACCACTCCATATCGCTAAATTTAACGTAGTCACTGGTTGTATTTGGCGAATATTATTCCATGCCGTTTTTAAAGAAAAAATACCATTCAAAGATAACTTCCATATAATGTGATCAGTTTCTTCTGTTTTTGTGGGGATTCCAGCAATTTCAGAAGCTATATTGACCGGAAGCAACCTGCTAATACTTTCCATCTTCCAATGAGGTCCTTCTAAAAAGTCAGCCACCCTTATATCAATATTTCCAATCGGAGAACAAAATTGGAATAGAGGACCACGGTCCAACCATGTATCAAACCAGAAATACAGCTTTCCATCACCCAAAATCCAGCCTATATTTTCCTCTGCTAAGTTTTTTATCTTAATCAAACGACGCCAACATGGAGATGCCTTGCCTTTCAAATTGACAATAGTTGGATGTGTTGATTTACAATACAATCTTGTTAGGAACTTAGCCCAAAGGGTGTTTTGCTCTCTGAATCAATACCAAAGTTTTACCGCCATGGCCACACTAAAATCCGTCAACTTTCTTACTCCTAATCCTCCTTCTTCTTTCGGTTTGCTGATTTCTCCCCAAGCAATCCAATGAGCTTTCCTTTTAATATCTATAGAACCCCAAAAAATATTTTTATATAATTATACTTAGTTTAAAATAATTTTGATCTAATTAACGGTTACAATAAAACTAGAATGAAAACGTTTTTTAGATAAAAAATAATATAGAACAGCCATTTAAATTTTTCTAAAACGAGGTGCCTTTTTAGAAAGTTATAGAAAAATTAAAAGAATAATTTTAATATACTACTCATTGTTTATTATCTTCTTGAAAGTATTTTTTAGAATTTAATCAATGTAAAAATGCTCCTTAAAAATTTTATTTTATTGTTAAAATATCTATCTTCATCATAAGATTAATATTTTGATTTTACACCATATCGTAATACGAAACGAACAGGGTGTGGAAAATAATTGTAAATCATTTGGCAACTTTTTAGAGTAATTGTCCTGAATTTTGAATTTCGTACTAAATTACATACATACAAATACAAATTTACTTTTATTAATTGTAAATAAGTTACTGATCTGTCCATCCATCACCCAACACGTGGCCTCATTCCATCCTACTCTCTTCTTGCTTTCGCTCCTTCACTCCCTTTCGTCGCCTTCCTCATCTCCTCGCAATGGTCTCGCCGTTCCTACTCCGTCCACCGCCGCCGTCGGCGGCCCCACCGAGGCCCCGTCGCTGCGAAAGGTCATAGATTGCTTCTCCCTGTACGAGCAACCTTTATTTCCTCAAGTCGAATCCAAAGGGACTTCATATCGCTCTTTCATGTTCAACTTTAGTGCATTCAGTATGATCGAAATACTCTCGTAACCATTACTACAATAATTGTCTCCTGAGATGAATCTATGCATCCCTCCTCCCACTTCTATGCAGCTCTCCCCGGGTGCCTTCCTCAAACCTTCCTCCCTCATCCTCCTCCTCACCTTCGCCGCCTCATCCCACAACCCCTCGTCCGAGTACATATTCGCCGCCATTATGTAGTTCCCAACTCTCCTAGGCTCCAACTCCAATAATCTTCGCTTCGCCTCTTGACCGATGCCGGTTTCATCTTTCTCTGGATGCAATTGGCAAGTACTCAGCAGTGTCCTCCAAACTACAGCATCAGGCTCGATGGGCATTCGCTGTACGAAGTTGTAAGCCTCCTGTAGGTGGCCGTTGCGGCCCAGCAAGTCGACCACGGCACTGCAATGCGACATCCTTGGTTTGATCCCGTGCTGCTCGGCCATCTCGTGGAAGAACCTGAGGCCGACATCGACTAAGCCGGCATGGCTGCAAGCAGCGATCACTCCTAGAAATGTGACGTAGTTGGGCTCGACGAAAGCATGCTTCATCTCGTCGAACAGCTCGATGGCGTTGCGAGCCAAACCGTGCTGGGCTAGCCCCAGAATCATGGCACTCCATGTCCAAACATTCCTCAGCGGCATTCTGTCGAACACTTGGCCGGCGTATTTCAGAGCTCCACATTTGGCGTACATGTTTACGATGGCGGTCCCCAGCTGAACATTAGTATCTAATCCGCTCCCAGCGATGCGGCCGTGGAGCCATCTCCCATAGCTCAAGTTCCCAAGATCCGCCGCGGCGGAGAGCAAGATGACGTAGGTGGTCCGATCCGCCTCGAACCCACATCGCCTCATCCGATCGAAGATGCCGGCGCATTCCTCCGCCAGGGAGTTCTCGGCGCAGGCTGTAAGAATGGCGTTCCACGAGACCACCGTCTTAAGCGGCATTTCCTCGAACAAATGCCGCGCCTCGTTGATCCGGCTGCAGGAACCGTAGAGGCTAACGAGGGCATTCTGTACGTAGACAACGGCGTCGACGCCGCGCTTCGCGGCGTCAGCGTGGGTTTGGATGCCAATTCGGAGAGCAGCGAGGCGAGCGCAGGATTTGAGGACAAAGGGGAAGGTGAGCTCGTTAGGGGTGGCGCCGCGGCGGTGGCGCATGAGGAGGAAGAGGAGGATGGATTCGTAGGGGATGTCGCGGTCAGTGAAGGCGCGGATGAGGTGGTTCCAGGAGGAGGAAGAAGGATCGGGGAGGGAGAAAAGGAGGGAGCGGGCGTAGGAGAGGTCACCGAGGGGGGAGAGGGCACAGAAGCGGAGTAGCTCGCTGGCGAGGAAACGGTCGGCGGCGAGCCCGGAGGAGAGTAGCCGGGAGTGGATTTGGCGGAGCTGCGCCATGGAGGAGCAGGATTGGAGAAGGGAGAGGCATCGCTGCTTCATGCGAGTCACCAACGCAATGGTTCATGAAACACTCCGCATATATATAAACGAAAATACCTTGCAACGAGTTCGAATTACGTTGGCCGTCCGTCGATCGATATTATTTGTGACGACCGTCTGATAAGATCGTAATTGGATGTGCACTCTGTGAGGTGGATTGACTGATGATTAGCGAATGTGTCCCCTCCGCGTATTAGTCATGTTATTCATTAATAATTTTACGACTTTTTTCTATAATAATTTTGAAATATATTGACGGTACGTTGAGGCGAGCTCCCTTTTTGCCACCGTAATTGAATGTGCACTACAAAATTCTTTAGATCTTAAAAATTAAATATTTAAGATAAAATCAGATTGATTGGATGTGCAATATAATTATGTGATTAAGGGTGATAATTTTTATTGTGATGATCGAGTGGAAAAGTTGGCTCAAATTATTCAAAATTTGGTAACTATTCCAAAAGTGAACGACGTGGACGATAGATTATCGTGACGTAGCCTTGAGCGATAACAAAGGAGGGCATCCGCGTCTACAAAATTAACATAAGCGTTAAAGGGATATACCGGAAAAAGTTCTCGCGGAGCCTTCTCCAATGCTCAAGTCAGGAATCCCTTCAAAATAGAGAGGAGTAGGAAGAATAAATTGCTAGAGTTCCCAAGACGCCCCTTACCTAGGGGTCTAAGTACTTTATATAATCGCTGCTCTTCTCCTTCAAGTGCTCCCACATTGTTGTAATCACCTCTCCTGTTCTCACTCCTCATAATTCGTGGTTGCCTACTAATTGTCATTCCCTGGGGGGTTACTAGTAACGGTTGTCGCGCACATTAAACCATGCGTTGCGGGCCATAACTGTCGGCTAATATTCCTATTCAGGGTGGGGACACTTAAAACTATCGCCACCTGCATTTAACGTGTCATTATCGTCGTTAACGATAAACCTCTCCTCATCTATCCTTTCTCTCCCGAGTTAGTCTCGGGCTCCGCTCTCCGTGTTGAGCTCAAGAACTCTTAGTGCCCGAGCTGGCCCCAGGCACACTTCTTCCGAGGGGGTCTTAGGAACCCCAGCCCGAGCTGGCCTTCGCAGCCAAAGTTCATTAGCGATCGCCTTCACAGGAAAGTCCAAGCTGTTAAAAAGGCGGCTAAGATCGGACCCCAGAGTTTGCAAATCAAGGAGCCACACTGAGGGATTCACACTCCAGAAGAGACTTCCTCGAGTATAGATGATAGTTTCACAAGGTCATCCTTCATACCTGTCGAGGATACTCGCCGAGTAGACCTCCCTGTCCTCGTTCGATCCTCCGAAGCCATCTCAGGGATCCCCTCCCCCGAAGTCGGGAGGTGATCAAAGAGCGCATCGAGGCATACGTGGCTTCTCTTAGGGAGGTGGGCTCAGCTGAGGTGGTAGCCCAGCTATATGAGTCTCTCCTGAAGGTACAACTTTAACCTATCTTTCCTTCTTACTTTTGCATTGAATCTTATGATTTTTTTGATTTAAGGCACGCCCGAGTGCTTGACTCACGGTTGTTGAATGCTTCCTGAGCCAGTGATTGAAGCACGACAACAACGGGTGGTTGAGCTAGAGGTGGAGGTGTCGCGAGTTTAAAGGGAAGGTCAGATGCAGGTCGAGATTACCAGAGACCTCCGAGCCAAGCTGGAATATTCTGATGACAACTCTCAGGCTTTGGAGTCAACCTTGAACAGCGTCCAACACTGGAAACACCTTTTGTCAAAGAGAACTAAATCTCTCTCAACAGAGGTGTCTCAACACACAGGAGAGGGAACAACTCCAGGCTCGGGAGACCAAATTGTTAGAGGACATTTGCCTTCTTGAATCGTCCTAGAAGGAACTCAGTGGCCAAATCAAGGAGCAGACAACCAAGATAACCAAGAATGAAGTGAAACTACAAGCTACTACTGTTTATGTATCTGACCAACAAGAGAGCATCTCCCGAGCTGAGTCTCTCTTGTCGATGGCCCAGGAACAACTCAAAGAAGCTCTCACTGCCCGAGACCGGATGTTGGCCAATGATCTGGAAATAAAATCTGATCGGGATCAGGTCCTCCGAGAGTTAGAGAGTTATAAGGTCAGTGAGGAAGCCCATCGGTCCAAAGTAGAAGCTACAGTCATGGCCAAGTTCCTCCAGTCCGAGGAGTTCGGTGACATTATGTTCGGTCAAGTACTGAAACGACTTAAACAAGGCATCAATGGAGTTGTCCAGCAGATCCAGTGAGTTGAGGTACCGAAGTCAGGTGTCAACCTGAACTTCCTCAGCGTCGGCCGAGCCTGGGAGGAACTGTCCGCCGAGGAAAAAGAACTTTAATGTAATCTATCTTTGTCTTTATTGTTTGGCTGTCAGGCCTTTATAATTGTAAATATTGTGCCCTTATTTTTCTTCCTAAATGAATATATTTCACCTTACACCCTATGTTTTGTATTTTTATCTTCTGAGTGTAACTTGTTTTGTAAAATACACTTTGTATTTTGCCCTATCAATGCAACTTGTTTTTTTCCGTGCTAATACCAACTCATTCCTTGCCGAGCACCGCTTCCATGCTAGCTATCCAATTCTTGATAACCTATTTTCATACTGGAGAGGGTTAAACTGCTAGAGTATTTGGCAACTGGGTGCTAGAAAGGACTTCGGCTTCTCCTAATTGAGCATTGTCGATGTCATGGCCAGGTTTCTCCAGCTTGGGCATCCTCAGCACCACAAGTTGACAAGAACTTCGGCTACTCCCGGTTGGGCATCCTCAGCACCACGGCCAAGTCTATATAACTTGGGCATCCTCGGCACATAAGTTGGTAGGAACTCGGACTGCTCCTGGTCGAGCAATCTCAGCACCACGACCAGGTCTACACAACTTGGGCATCCTCGGCACCACAAGTTGGTAGGAACTTCGGCCACTCCCAGTTAGGCATCCTCAGCACCACAGCCAAGTCTACACAACTTGGGCATCCTCAACACCAGGTATTCTCAACACCATGGTCAGGTTTACACAACTTGGGCATCCTCGACACCACAAGTTGGTAGGAACTCGACTGCTCCCGGCCAGGCATCCTCAGCACCACGGTCAGGTCTACACAACTTGGGTATCCTCGGCACTACAAGTTGGTAGGAACTTCAACTGCCCTCGATTGGGTATCCTCAGTACAACGACCAGGTATACACAACTTGGGCATCCTCGGCGCTAGGTATCCTCAGTACCACGACCAAGTTTACATAACTTGGGCATCCTCAACACCACAAGTTGGTAGGAACTCGGCCGCTCCCGGCCAAGCATCCTCACCACGGCCAGGTCTACACTACTTGGGCATCCTCGACACCATAAGTTGGTAGGAACTTGCGGCAACATGCTTCCATTGGGTTTCCGACCAACATTTTTCATGTTCATTCGATTGCCCAAGCTCCAAGAAAATACAAATACATGTACAAGTAAAAGTATTTAATGACCGAGCTTACTGGGCATGGTAGGGGTGGGGTGACTTGCGTTCCATGGTCTATCTAGCCTTTTGACATTAGCATATTGCAAATAATAACTGTCACCTGTGATTTTTTGACGATTGTGTAAGACCCACTCCATTGTGGTTCGAGCTTTCTTACGTTGCCGATAGGCTTTATCCTTTTCCATACTCGGTTCCCGACCTAGAAAGTCCAGGGGATCACTCGGCGCTTGTAGACTTGTCGCATGCGCTGGCAGTACGCAGCTAGTCGGGTAGCTGCTTTGTCATGCACCTCCGTCACCAAATCTAAATCAAGTAGTTGCTCCTGGTCATTATTCTCCATGTTATAAAGTTGTCACCGAGTTGATTCGTCGCCTATCTCAATAGGGATCACGGCCTCCGCGCCATAAACTAGATGAAAAGGACTCTGCCCAGTCCCCTCTTTGGTAGTTGTACGATAAGATCATAGGATACTCGGGAGTTCTTCGACCCAACTCCCCCAACATGTTCCAGCTTTATCTTAAGCCCTCTGATTATTTCGCGATTGACAACTTCGGCCTGACCGTTACTTTATGGGTAAGCGACTGAGGTGAAGGCCTAGTGAATGTTGGATCGAGAGAATACGATAGAGGGGGGGTGAATATCGTTAAAAACTTTTCGGATTCGAGGTTAAGAGAATACGCAGCGGAATTGAAAACACAGCACAAGAACTCAAGCGATTTTACTTGGTTCGGAGTCGCGGTCGGCTCCTACTCCAAGGCCCACGGTCGTTGACCGTTTACTGTGGGCAATTCTATATGTGCGTACAAGTTTATAGAAAAATATTACAGTTGTAGTACAGTAAACTAAAAATTAAACTCTTCGTTATCGACGCCCGGTGTGGATCGTGCTTCGGAGGAGAGGGTCATCGTCGGCACTTGAATCTCGAGATGGGAGGTTTCCGGAGCAGAGCGCTTGAGTCGAAGAGCGTATTGGCGTTGGAAGAATTGTATTAGAAGCCTTGGGGGTCGAGTGTTGGATCGAGAAAACCGATAGAGGGGGGTGAATATCGGAAATCGTTTTTCGGAAACACTTAGAGCAAGTACGCAGCGGAAATTAATAAAAACAAAATCACACAGAGACACGGTCGATTTTACTTGGTTCGGAGACTGGGTCGACTCCTACTCCAAGGCCCACGGTCGTTGACCGTTTACTTTGGGCAATTCTATATTAGGCGCAAATAGTTTACAAAAAGATTATTACAGAATTTAGTACAGTAAACTTAAATAGCTCTTTTACCGACGTCCGAGGTAGATCGACTTTTTCGGAGTAGCAGGACGTCGTCAGCTCGAGTTGGAAGGATTCCGGGGCGAAGCGCGAGAGCAGAAGAGCGTAGAAGCGTTGATTGGAAGTGTTGTTCGAAGCTTGGGGTCGAGGGCCCTTTATATAGGGCCTGGGGGCGCCCGGGACGTCGGGGGCGCCCCCCCACGTGGCGTTTGATCCGCAACTTGCTCGGTCAGCATCTGATCCCTTTACCTTCGGGATCAGGTTTGACCGGGGCGCCCGGAGCGCTCGGGGCGCCCGGATTGACCGGGTCAAACTTCTATCATCTGGCTTCACGAGGGTGTGCTTCGATAGCTGGCCCTGGGGGCGCCCGCAGCGCAGGGGGCGCCCGGGAGCAGCGGGGGCGCCCGGGAGCACGGGGGCGCCCGGGAGTTGTACTGTCGAAGCTGTCTTTGCTTTGTTGTGTTTTGTTTTTACCTTGGGGGCGCCCGGGACACTCCGGGCGCCCTAGTCAGCTATTGCCTCATTCCTTTGAGGCTCTCTGAGCTGCAAACACTCGTTCCTTCGGTCCTGCATCCAGGGTTAGTCCAAAACACAATGAAACAATAAATTGTTAGTTTATACAGCCTTAGCTGTCTTGGTTCTGACTTTGGGTCTCCAAAATGGAACCCTAGGTCGAACCGACGCCTACTGTTCCCTCGACGGGGAACGCATCCTCACCTACTCCTCTCGGGAGAGTGTACCTGATGCCAACCGTTCCTCTGGTTGGACTTTTGCCTGACGGTCCTTTGCCAGGTCTTGGATGCCGAGCTGTCCTTCGCCCATTGCCTAGCAGTCCTTCGCTAGGGCTTTTTAGTCCCTGGCATTCCTTCGCCAGTGCCTAGTATTCCTTCACTAGGGCTTTTTGCTCTGGCATTCCTTCGCCAGTGCCTAGTATTCCTTCACTAGGGCTTTTTGCTCTGGCATTCCTTCGCCAGTGCCTAGCAGTCCTTCGCTAGGACTTTTTAGCCTGCACACTAGAGTAACTTGTTAGACAACAAGTAAGACTTAACTTTTGAACCCTGTTGCCATGATCAAAACACAGGTTTGACTGTGGTGCTTTCTGCACCAACAATCTCCCCCTTTTTGATTTATGGCAACCCTAGTTTAAAAAGTTAAGTTTAATCAAAGTATGTAAAAACACTAAGTTTTGTTCCTCCCCCTGGAAGGATTCTCCCCCTAGATTTTTCAAAAATTCGTGGGGTTCCAAAAAAAAAAAACTTTACTTAGTATGATTTTGCACTTTGCAAACTTAAGTTTAGGTACTTTGGAAATCATTTGATAACTTGAGGTTTTAAAAGTACATAGAAGAGTTGAAAGCATAAGTTTAGAGTAAAAAAAATTGAAGTCTTAAGTTTTTTAAAGTACTCAAAAGTTTTTTGCAAGTTTTAACTTAAGTACCAAAAAACTTGAATTTTTAAAGAGCTTAAGTACTTGGAAAGTTTTTGAAATGTTTTGAGTACTTAGAAAATTCGAAAAGCTTAAGTACTTAGATAATTTTTGAAATTTGAAAAGCTTAAGTACTTAGATAATTTTTGAAATTTGAAAAGCTTAAGTACTTAGATAAAGTTTGAGATTTGAAAAGCTTAAGTACTTAGATAAAGTTTGAGATTTGAAAAGCTTAAGTACTTGATAAAGTTTTCAAAAAGCTTAAGTATTAAGTTCTGAAAACCTTAAGTATAAAGCTTTGAAAAAACTTAAGCTCTCTCCTTTCCTATCTTGGTATCAGAGCCTTGAATGAAGTTTTGAAAAAGTTTAAGTACTTAATACAGTTTTGAAAAGGCATGAGTATTTTGAAAAACTTAGTACTTTTTGAATAAAGGATAGAGTATTAAAAAAATGATAGAGTATTAAATTTTTTTTGAAAATTTAAACTCTCTCCTTTCTATCTCTTCCCCTTTGCCATATATCAAAAAAATCAGATAATTATAGCAGAAAGTAAATTTCAGAACGGAAATAAATTTTATAAAAAAAAAATACTTGCATGACTTTGCTATACTAACCCAGGACTTGGACTAAATCAGTTGATTTTTTCTTGTAGGGACCTGTCTAACCCATTTAGCTACTTACTAACTGTTATAAACAGTAGCTTTTGCTAGGGTTAGTCAAGTTAAGTGTTTCTGTTCAAGTTAGATTTTCTAAGCTTGACACTTGACTTGATTGCTATATAAGTTGTATTTAGTGCCCCAATTACTGCAGATGCACTGACTTAAAGCATCTTGAATTAAGGCAAAGACCTAAGCATCTCAACCCTTTCTAGGTTATCAATCAAAAGTACCCTAAGGTGTTTGTGAGATGCTGGCTTCTAAATCTATAGGTGCATGCAGTTCTAGGGTTAGGGCCTAGGCTAAGTCCATTTGCGAAAAGCCCTAGTTTTGAAAGGGGATAGTTTTTTTAAAAAAAACTAAGTTGGAAAAGATTTTAAAAACTGATTTAAAAATTAAGTAAAAACAATTTTTCAAAATTCTTTTTAAACCTGATTTTTAAATTAAATAAAAAATAAGAGTAGAGTTAATCTATTCTACAGAACACAATCCTAACTGCCTAATAGACAAAAAAAACAAGTACTCATAAGCTAGTCAACATAAAATAGTCAACACAGTCATACAGTCAAACATAAGTCAACCCTAGTGAGTAGGGGCAGTCAAATAGTTATTGGTACAATGCTAAGCAACTCTAGGACGAGGGACCGGGATGATCAGATGGGCCAGGCTGCCATGAATCGAATCGTGCCATCATCTCGATGTATCGAGCATCAGCCACTTCTCAATCGGCCCTACGAGTGTCCCTCTGCTCGATGTATCGAGTATCAGCCCCTTCTCGGTCGGCCCTGCAAGCGTCCATCTGCTCGATGTGATAGGCCTCGACCTCCTCTCGGAGACTCTGAACTTGTGTCTCTAAATGTGTCACTCTCTGGTAGAGTGTCGGTGGAGCGGGCTCGTCGATGTGTGCTCGGGCTGCTGCAGCAATATCTCCAACGTCGACTTCGACCTCCTCGTCTGAGTCGATTGGAGCCCCGGCCTGCTGTCGTCTCCAACTAAGAACCCCGGTGGCCGATACCTCTAGTCCCGCTAACGAGAAGTTCCTAAATCCTATCTCATCAAAGTCGGTTATAGCGGTTATTTCACCCACGGTTATGTCACAACCGTGGTGATGAAGGAGAGAAGTGATAATGTGGCAGAATGGAGTACGCACTCGTCCTTGGGTCATGACACTGGACGCATGTAGAATAGTATGAAACATGTGTAATCCAATGTCTAGGTCAAGGTGATGGACTAGGGCATACAAAAGAAAGGCATGAAAGGGTCGCATGGTCCCGAGATCTCTAGTCGAGAGTGGTAGGATACAGCGGACCAGGACTCTGTACAGGGCATAGTCCTGTGCCTGAAGGTCAACGGCTTGGAAACGTCTATTTGCGGGGAGTCTAGCTTCCCTATAGAAGTAGGCGTGGATAGTATCTAAGGTAATGTGAGAATAGGGAGAATCAAATGGAGGATTCCTAGGTGGATAGCAGCAAAATGTGGACTGAGATGATCGTAGTCCAAGGAACCGGTTCAACAAAGTAGGGGTTATGGTCAAAGGTATCCCTTGGACAGTAGTGTGAAACATGATATTATCTTGTCGAATTATGTTATTGTAGAATTCTGCACATAAGGATTCATTAATGGTATGAGTGCAGAAGACAAGATTATCTAATTGATAGAAATTGATAATATTCATGGCTACGGGGCATGATTGGGTAAAGAAGTGCCTATTATGATAGCTTGTTTTAATAGGCTTGTAAATGGTTTGTGCAAACTTGTTACATAACTCTAGGGTAGGGAACCTAGGGTCAGGACTTGGTTCGGCACCGGGGTTGGCCGGGTTTGGTCGACGTCTTCTAAGAGAAGAATTTATGCATTTAAAGTAAATTTGAAGGGATTGCAAAAAAAATAACTTAATAGCAATAAAATCATACCGGGCAGCTCGGGGAGGCATGATTGAGGATGAGGGCTTGCAAGATCTCCTTAGAGGGAAAGAAGTGAGGAAGGAAGTTGATTTTTGGTGTGGGAAAAGGAGGTTCGGGTGCCTTATATAGGGAGTTCAACGGGGGCGCCCGGGAGCTTCCGGGCGCCCTGGTCAGTGTTTTTTGCCAAAGGCAGTATTTTGACTGGTTGGGGCGCCCGGGACAGCCCGGGCGCCCTCGTCTGGCTGCTTTTGCAGCTTTTGCTGCAATGAGAGTGATGGGGGCGCCCGCGTGGTTCCGGGCGCCCAAGTCAAAGGCAGAGGCAGCTTTTATGCCTTGAGGGAAGGAAAAGGTATGGGAGGGGGCGCCCGTGTGGTCCCGGGCGCCCGGAATAGTATAGGTAAGGACAAATTTTATGTCTTGTCATTATTTAACCATGGTTTAACCTGTTTTGACCATGGTTTGACTATGTTGACCATGGTTTGACTACTTTGACCATGGTTTGACTATGTTGACTATCGTTTGACCAAGTTGACTACTATATAGGTATTAAAATAATTATAATTGAGTTTATTTTTGCTGTCTCACCCAATCTAGGGTTTTCAATCACGTTAGCCTTATAGGTTTTGTGAGACAGGTTTTGTTAAGTAAAATTATTTTGAAAGCCATGATTTATTTTGAAAATCTTAATTAATTTTTGAAAACATTTCAATTTATTTTGAAAGGAGATGCTTGAATCTATACTTAACTGAAAATTGTGTTAGATTTGAATTTTACAAAAAGTAATTTGAATTTGAAATTCAAAAATTGGCTTCCAGATCTTGGCGAGGCACTAGGCCTTCTTTGGCCGTAGCCTTATTGGATCATCAACCCTTTCCTTGACAAAGCCGTTTAATGAAATTCCATTTTCAAAATTAATCTTTGAAAAAGTTCTGGTCTAACTAGTTTGGATTTTGGATCGGTAGCTTCGGCTAGTTTCACCAGTCTAAAGAGACCAAGTGAACTTGATCTTATTAGAATTGGTTTCCCTAACGTACTATCATCTCACCTCCACCCAATACTATGTTGTCAAGTTTCGGTTAAGTTTGTTTAGTCCTTAAGCTAACCTAAGTCTAAGCATGGTAAATTGCAAAAATTTAAATAAACAATCAATCAGGCAAATTGCAATCAAGAATTAAATTTTTATTTAACAATAAAAATAGTTTTTAATTTGGCTCCCCCTGGACTATAGCGACGATAATAATTAGGCAAGATGTGAATCTTGTCCTTGGGGATCCAATACTGATTTGATCCAGTTGGTTTGTTCAGGCACAGTTTAGGTACCCATGCCTGAACTTTACTTCTGGACTGATTCAGTACAGCAAAGTAAGATCTTTGTCGGGATTTGATTCTATAGCCAAGTCCGGATCGATTTAGAACGGACTTCTGTTTTCCAAGAATCATGTCAAGACCCTTGGAACCAGAAGTGAATCGCTCTAAGGCCGCTCTAAGATCCTTAACTTGAGTTTTCAGGGAGGAGTTCTCTTCCTCAAGTTTTTCAACTTGAGTAGGAGTTCCTTCTTGAATTTTCTCGGTTGAGGGTTTAGAGTCAGCTCCCTCTTTCAGGAGTTTTACTTCCTGTCGGAGGGACTCGATTCGGAGTTTGGCTTTTGCTAAATCTCGAGAAAGATATGAAATTAAATCGTTTAACTGACTTCTATTAAAACCACTCACCTTGATTTCGCCATCCTCTGAGAAGGTCAGTTTGCCGTCGTCCTGTTCTGATTCTGATTCGGTCTCGACTTCTTCTGAGGTGGTCAGGGCTAGTAGGTTTGACTGGGGTGCCTCTTCTTCTTCTTCTGAGGAAGATTCGTCCCAGGTTGCTTGCAGTGCTTTCTTTCTTCTCGTCTTTTTAGTCTCCTTTAGGTTAGGACACTCTGACTTGTAGTGGCCCTTTTTCTTGCACTCGTAGCAGGTTACGTTGGGCTTGTTTGCGGGTTCAGCTGATTCGTTCTTTCTTCGGCTTGTTCACCGTGTGTTGGCTTGGTTCTTTAATTTTTTATAATAACTTCAGGCTAGTCGGACCAGCTCAGATTGGTCTCCTTCTTCATCTTCTGCGTCTGAGTCTGAGTTAGACTCGGGTTCAGGTTGAGGTTTCTTCTTTGTCGATCTTCTAGTTTTTCCTGCAAAAAAGGCAATACTCTTCTCGGCCATATTGCAGTTAGTCTGTTCATGAAGTTCTAACTCAGAAAACAATTCGTCTAATTTAATTTTAGAGAGATCCCTTGAAACCTTGTATGCATCTACCATAGATGCCCACAAGGTATTTCTAGGGAATGCGTTTAGGGCATACCTTATTAGGTCACGGTTTTCTACCTTGTGACCTATAGTGTGAAGACCGTTCATCAATTCTTGTATGCGTGCGTGGAGTTGGGCTGCTGTTTTAGTGTCGGCCATCTTGATGGTGTAGAGTTTGTTCAGGAGCAGATCCCTCTTACTGATCCTGGTGTCTGATGTTCCTTCATGCAGTTCGATCAATTTTGCCCATAGCTCCTTGGCACTGTTGAAGGGCCCCACTCGATTCAGCTCCTCTTTTGTCAGGCCGCATTGTAGGGTTTGTGTTGCTTTTGCATCGGCTTCTATTTTGCGCTTGAGAGTGGTGTCCCATTCTGAGTAGCTTTGAGGTAAGCCTTCAGCGTTTGTGGGAATCTCCAGTCCGGACTGGATGATAATCCACATGTCCACCTGAGTTTTCAGGTGGACCTCCATACGGCTTTTCCAGTACGAAAAGTCTTCTCCACTGAAAAGTGGAGGTCTGGCGGTGCTAAATCCTTCTTGCATGGCCATATGATCTGAACAATAAGAAAACTAACAAAAAAAAACAAGTTTCCCAAGACTAGGTCTTGGATTAGTAGTGTTGGATGAATAAAATGTAATAACGAGGGGTGTTGCACCAACCTCGATTAATAAAAAAATTCGAACGAAATATTTTACGAAAATTCGAACGAGAAAAAGAAAATAAAAATTTCGAAAATTTTTTCAAACTGGTGGTTGCACCAGGTTTGAACTTCCCCGCTCTGATACCACTTGTTGGATCGAGAAAACCGATAGAGGGGGGGTGAATATCGAAAATCGTTTTTCGGAAACACTTAGAGCAAGTACGCAGCGGAAATTAATAAAAACAAAATCACACAGAGACACGGTCGATTTTACTTGGTTCGGAGCCTGGGTCGACTCCTACTCCAAGGCCCACGGTCGTTGACCGTTTACTTTGGGCAATTCTATATGAGGCGCAAATAGTTTACAAAAATATTATTACAGAATTTAGTACAGTAAACTTAAATAGCTCTTTTACCGACGTCCGAGGTAGATCGACTTTTTCGGAGCAGCAGGACGTCGTCAGCTCGAGTTGGAAGGATTCCGGGGCGAAGCGCGAGAGCAGAAGAGCGTAGAAGCGTTGATTGGAAGTGTTGTTCGAAGCTTGGGGTCGAGGGCCCTTTATATAGGGCCTGGGGGCGCCCGGGACGTCGGGGGCGCCCCCCATGTGGCGTTTGATCCGCAACTTGCTCGGTCAGCATCTGATCCCTTTACCTTCGGGATCAGGTTTGACCGGGGCGCCCGGAGCGCTCGGGGCGCTCGGGGCGCCTGGAGTGCTCGGGGCGCCCGGAGCGCTCGGGGCGCCCGGAGTGCTCGGGGCGCCCGGATTGACCGGGTCAAACTTCTATCATCTGGCTTCGCGAGGGTGTGCTTCGGTAGCTGGCCCTAGGGGCGCCCGCAGTGCAGGGGGCGCCCGGGAGCAGCGGGGGCGCCCGGGAGCACGGGGACGCCCGGGACACTCCGGGCGCCCTGGTCAGCTATTGCCTCATTCCTTTGAGGCTCTCTGAGCTGCAGACACTCGTTCCTTCGGTCCTGCATCCAGGGTTAGTCCAAAACACAATGAAACAATAAATTGCTAGTTTATACAGCCTTAGTTGTCTTGGTTCTGACTTTGGGTCTCCAAAATGGAACCCTAGGTCGAACCGACGCCTACTGTTCCCTCGACGGGGAACGCATCCTCACCTACTCCTCTCGGGAG
Organism: Boesenbergia rotunda; assembly: GCA_024364735.1. Classification (NCBI taxonomy): domain Eukaryota; kingdom Viridiplantae; phylum Streptophyta; class Magnoliopsida; order Zingiberales; family Zingiberaceae; genus Boesenbergia; species Boesenbergia rotunda. Next base: position 40,305 of record JAGFNQ010009075.1, on the reverse strand, counting down.
AGTGTACCTGATGCCAACCGTTCCTCTGGTTGGACTTTTGCCTGACGGTCCTTTGCCAGGTCTTGGATGCCGAGCTGTCCTTCGCCCATTGCCTAGCAGTCCTTCGCTAGGGCTTTTTAGTCCCTGGCATTCCTTCGCCAGTGCCTAGTATTCCTTCACTAGGGCTTTTTGCTCTGGCATTCCTTCGCCAGTGCCTAGTATTCCTTCACTAGGGCTTTTTGCTCTGGCATTCCTTCGCCAGTGCCTAGCAGTCCTTCGCTAGGACTTTTTAGCCTGCACACTAGAGTAACTTGTTAGACAACAAGTAAGACTTAACTTTTGAACCCTGTTGCCATGATCAAAACACAGGTTTGACTGTGGTGCTTTCTGCACCAACATCGAGTCCCTTATATAGTGCACCTGGGGGCGCCCGGGACGTTGGGGGCGCCCTCCACGTGTCACTCGATCCGCAAACCTCTCGGTCAGCCATTATCCCTCCAGGATCGGGCTCGAGGTTTGACGGGGGCGCCCGGGAAGCAGGGGGCGCCCGGATTGACTTGGTCTGCTGGCTTCTCGCTGACTTGAACTCTATCTGCTTCGTTGGCTTGAACCCAAGGCGCCCGAGGCATCAGGGGCGCCCGGGAGCTTGGGGCCGCCTGGCCCAGTGAGCTTCCGAAGCGTTTTCTTGCTCAACACTTGTTTGGCTTTTACCTGGGTGCCCGGGACCTCCCGGGCGCCTAACCCAGCTGCTGCCCCTCTCCTTTGAGGCGTTCTGAGCTGCAGAAACTCGTTTCTTCGGTCCTGCATCCAGGGTTAGTACCAAACATGATAAAGCAAGTATGTTAGTGAATTTTACAGCCGTAGCTGTCTTGGTTCTGACTTTGGGTCTCCAAAATGGAACCTTAGGTCGAACCGACGCCTATTGTTCCCTCGACAGGGAACGCGTCCTCACCTACTCCTCTCAGGAGAATTTACCTGTTGCCAACCGGCTCCTCCGGTTGGACTTTTGCCCAGCAGTCCTTCGCCAGGTGCCTAGCAGTCCTTCGCCAGGTCTTCAGTACCAAGCAGTCCTTCGCCTGGTGCCCAGCAATCCTGCCCCAGGTCTTCGGTACCAAGCAGTCCTTCGCCTGGTGTCTAGCAGTCCTTCTCTAGGTCTTCGACTCCTAGCAGCCCTTCGCTAGGTGCCCAGCAGTCCTTCGCCAGGTCTTAGGGTTTCGATGCCTAGCAGTCCTTCGCTAGGTGCCTAGCAGTCCTTCGCTAGGACTTCAATCTGCACACTCAAGTAACATGTTAGATAAACATAACATCTTAACTTTTGAACCCTTTGCCATTATCAAAACCCAGGTCGACTTGGGTGCTGTCTGCACCAACAGTGAATACCTAGCCCTTCACACCATTCTCTAAGTTTGCGACCTGAAAATTGTTTGTCATTATCCGACACCAATTTATAAGGAATTCCATACCTACAGACTATATCCTTCCACAGGATTTTCATCATGGTGGCCATAGAAATTTGGGCAAGTGGCTCGGCTTCAACCCATTTGGAGAAGTAATCCACCAGTACCAACAAGAACTTTTTTTGTTGTGACCCCGTCAGAAAAGGACCTACTATGTCCATCCCCCACTGATCGAAGGGACAAGAGACTGTAGAGGATCGAAATAGTTCAGTTGGGTGGCGAGCAATATGCTGATTCTTTTGGTAAGCTTCACATCCAACGACAAACTTATTAGCATCCACCTGCAATATGGGCCAAAAATATCTGGCTAGAATAATCTTCATACCCATTGACCGTCCGCCAATATGACTTTCGCATATGCCTTCATGAACTTCCCGTATGTTATACTCAACATCTCCGAGGCTGATACACTTGAGTAATGGTCGAGCAAACACTCTTTTATAAAGTTTTCCCCCGACCAACGTGAACCGAGCAACCCTGTGCTTAAAGAGTCAGGTTTAATTATGTTCTTTCGGTACTACTCCATAGCGAAGGAACGATATATAAGCTTCTCTCCAATCAGGTAATATATCATCAGCAAGTTCCCCACCGACCTAAGCCACTGTTTCTTCTTGAATCGTAGGCTCGTCCACAGTCCATAATGTTAAGGAACTTGCAAACTTGGTTAGTTCACCATCCTTAATATTATCTGCTTGGGAGATTTTCCGTAACGTAATTTCCATAAAGGTGGCTTTCAGGTGATTATATGTTGTTACATACCTCCGCAACCGCTCATTCCAAACCTCAAAATCCCCTTCGAGTTGTTAAGCCACAAGCTGAGAATTAGAATATAATATAATTCGGGCAACACTGACTTGCCTAGCAGCCTGCAGTCCAGCCAGTATTGCTTCATACTCGGCTTCATTGTTGGTAGCCCAAAAATTGAGACGTATAGATAATTGCAATACATCTTCTTGAGTAGATAACATTAGAGCACCCACCCCGCTTGATTTTTGATTAGATGAGCCATCAACATAAATCTTCCAGACATCCTCGGATTCAAGAACTGAACTCGTTTCGAGCATGAAATCAGTCAAAGCTTGAGACTTGATAGCCGCCCTGGGTTGATATTCAATCCCATATTCTCTTAACTCGGTAGTCCAATTGATTAACCTCCCAGATGCTTCAAGATTTGTAAGGACACGCCCGAGCGGGCTATTAGTGAATACAATGATGGGATGTGCCAGGAAGTAAAGCTTCAACCTTTGCGCCGTTAAGACCAGCACATACGCTAGCTTCTCCAGTGTGGTGTACCGAGTCTCTGCATCTTTAACAACATGACTAAAAAAATAGATAGGATATTAGATGTTACATTCTTCCCGAATAAGTGTTGAACCCATAACCTGCTCGCCCGCAGATAGGTAGACAACAAGAGTCTTCCCTTCCAACTACTTGTATAGTATAGGAAGTTCATATAAGTATGTCTTCAGCTCCGTGAAGGCCTTCTCGCATTGATCATCCCATTCAAATTTGACCGTTTTCCTCAAAATTTTGAAGAAAGGCAGAGTCCTATCGGCTGATCAAGATATGAACCTAGAGAGAGCGGTGATCCTTCCATTAAGTCGTTGAACCTCTTTGAAATTACTTGGTAACGACATATTTAAAATAGCATGCACCTTCTCAGCATTCGCCTCGATTCCTCTTTCTGTCACCACGTACCTAAGGAAACGCCCGCCTTTCACCCCGAACAAACACTTAGTTGGATTCAGCTTTAATCTGTTAGCTCTGAGAGTAGCGAACATCTCCTCCAAGTCGTCAATCATGTTTTTCCCTTTCTCAGTCTTGATCAGGATGTCATCAACATAAACTTCAATATTTTGACCAATCTAATGTCGATACCTTATCCATCATCTGCTGATTGGTTGCTCTCGTGTTCCTTAATCCAAATGACATGACATTGTAATAGTATGTGTCATCGGCAGTGACAAAACTTACTTTCTCCTGATCATCCTTGGCTAGAGGAACCTGATGGTATCCCTGATAGATATCCAGCATTGATATAAACTCACAGCCGGAGGTCGAATCTACCAACTGTTCAATGTGAGGCAAGGGGTAACAGTCGTTATGGCAGACTTTATTTAAATCTTGAAAATTAATACAAACCCGCCATTTCCTCCCGAGTTTAGGGACCAATATAACATTTTCCAATCAGGTCGGGAATTATAGTTCTCGAATGTGTCCGGCCTTTAGCAACTTTGCTACCTTTTCTCTGATTATTTGATCTTTTTCTAGGGCAAAGTGCATTCGCCTTTGCCTTACTGGTCGGGCTCCCGGAGTGATGTGCAGTCGATGTGTGACCAGGGTGGGAGGAACTCCTTTAATCTTATCTGTGGCCCATGTGAACACGTCATAATGACCGACCAAGCTGTTAATCAGCCTGTCTCCTTTAGTCAGCCTTTGCCATGGATGAATCTGTACCTCTTCGCACTCAACCACCCTGTGTTCTTCCTTGGTCTCTTCGTTCGCCTGGGGATCAACCATGTCGATCTATCAGGTCTCCTGAGTCTTCAGGCTCTTGCGGGACTCTGTTCTGACCTCCCCGCTATAGCATCGTCGAGAGACTAGCTGATCTCCCCTGACCTCAGCTACTTGGTCCTCCGCCAGAAATTTGATCTTTTGGTGATATATCGAGACCACATCTTGGAATAAGCTAAGGGTTGGTCTCCCTAAAATGGTATTATAAGATGACGGGGCATCCACCACCATAAAGGGAGTCCTTCTCGTCCTCTATAAGATATCATCCCCGAGGGACAGAGACACGAGATCTATCCTAGCGGCTGCATCTGATGCCCAGTGAAATCGAACAACGGTGTTGAGACGGGGCATAATTTGCCCTCATCTACTTGCATCTGATCTAGCACCGCCTTGTACAAGATATTGACGAAGCTTCCTATATCCACGAAAATGTGCTTAACCTAATAATTAGCTATGGGAGCAAGAATTACTAGTGCATCTTCATGGGGAGCTTCAATATCCTCCAGATCATCATGACCGAAGGAGATGACCGACCCTTAGCGCTTCTCTTTACTTGTCCCGATGGCATAGTTTTCCAACCTACGCGTATGGGACTTCCTTTCCCGATGTGAGTCCCCACCGGTCGGGCCTCCTGAGATCATTTCGACATGACCCGACGGAGATCCTCAGGCTGGGGCCTTGCCTTTCTCAAGGTCTTGCTCTGGTGAGGCAGATTAGTGAGGTGAGGCCTCCTTGGATCTCCCACTTGAAAGCGCTTGAGCCCGCCTCCAGGATTCCTCATCCCCCAATTGTTGTCGCCTAGGAGATCGGCTTCGGCGAGGGGATCTTCGTCGATACCCCGAGTTACTCCACTTCTTACGTGGCTTGACATCTGCGTCCTTGGATCTCCTCCTCTTCAAAGTGTAGCACTCCTCTGTGGAGTGCGTGGTATAGCCATGAATGTCACAGTACTTTTCAGGCGGTGTTGGTCCTTCAATGTTCATTGTTTCCACTATCTTCGTCCTGTGGTCCCAGTGACTTTTGCCTTAGCGAGAATTCTTCGCCCAGGTAGGAGGAAGTGGTTCCTTCCTCTCGGATCGTATCCAGATTTGGACAGGGATTCCTGCCAAATCCTTTCAGCGAGCGTGCTGTACATCCTCAACATTGACGTTCTTGACCGATCGCCCCAATAAATCATCAAAACTGGTAGGTAGTTTCTTCATGAGAGATCAAAAGAAATCTTCTTCAATGAGTCTTTGTGTAAAGGCGCTAACGAGAATCTCTGAATTGGCGCTCGGTACATCCTACACCACTCAATTGAACCGTTGGATGTAGTCCTTCAGCGGCTCCTTACTTTTCTACTTTAGGGCGAAGAGATTCAGCACTGTCTTCTGATATCGCCGGTTACTGGCAATGTGATGTAAAAAAATAGTTTTAAACTCTAGAAAGGAGTTTATAGAATCTTATGGCAACCTCTGGACTATCTCTGTGCTGCTCCCAACAACGTGTTCAAGAACACCTGACACTTTACACCATCTGTATATTGGTGCAACAGAGTCGCATTCTCAAACTTGCAAATATGATCCTAGGGATTTATTTTTCCATCATAATCAGCAATTCCGGGATCTCCGAATTGCTTGGGCATGAGATCATCCACAATGTCCTGAACAAATGACGAAGATGTATGCTTCGGGAGAATCTTTGCAGGTTCACTCTTTCCTTGTCCCTCTTCTCGACGCAAAACGCTGGAAGTGGTCGTATGTGCTTTCTCCATCTCTCCAATGGAGTCTCATCGATGCCTCAAGGTCGCATTCACAGGCACCGTTGGAGGTGATATGGATTTTTGATTCCGAACGTATGAGGCTGATGCTCTTTGGGCATCTGCCTGTACTGACACCGCCCATTGAGAGGTAGCTTGCTCAATTTGGTATTGTTTCAATGCCCCTTGAATAACGTTGGTGATTAGGCGGTCTAGTTCCTCCATTGTCAAAATTATTAGTTGTCCTTCCGGTTATGTCATCACAGTGTTCCTTTTGGTAGTCAATCTTGTTTCTCACAGACGGCACCAAACTTATTACGGAAGTAAATGATGTGGATGACAGGTCACCGTGGCGTAGTTGGAAGGAGTTCCAGCGCCCTCTCCAACGCTCAAGTTAGAAATCCCTTCAAAATAGAGAGGAGTAGGAAGAATAAATTGCTAGAGTTCCCAAGACCCCCCTTACCTAGGGGTCTAGCACCTTATATAATCGTTGCTCTCCTCCTTTGAGTGCTCCCACGTTGCTGTAACCGCCTCCCCTATTCCCACGCCTCATGATTCATGGTTGCCTGCCAGCTGTCATTCCCTATGGGGTTACTGGAAACGACTGTCGTGCATATTAAACCATGCGTTGCGGACCATAACTTCCGACTAATATTTCTATTCAGGGACAGGATGCTTGAAATCGTCGTCACTTGCATTAAGCGTGTCATTATCGTCATTAACGATAAACCTCTCCTCATCCGTCCTTTCTCTCCCAAGTTGGTCTTGGGCTCCGCTCTTCGAGTTGAGCGCGGGAACTCTCAATGCCCGAGCTAGCCCTGGGTACACTTCTTCAGAGGGGTCTCAGGAACCCCAGCACGAGTTGGCCTCGAGCATTCTTTGCTCGGGCTGATCTCGGGCCTTTTTCCTCGAATTGGTCTCGGGCGCTTTTCTCCCGAGTTGGTCTCGGGTACTTTCCTTCCGAATTGATCTCGGACACTTTTTTTTTCTGAATTGGTTTCGGATGCTTTCCTTCCGAGTTGGTCTTGGACACTTTTTCTTCCGAGTTGGTCTCGGACGCTTTTCTCCCGCCTAACCATGACATGCAACCTTCTCGCGCCACAAGTCCACCTTGGACTACTCATCGCGATCTTAATATTTTGATATTGCATTTTGATATCACGTTACTTCAGATTAATTCTCAGCCCGAAGTTTCTACTTTTTCTCAATATTTAAAAGAAACAGGGTGACCTCAAGCTTCCGGGTGCGAACTTTGGAATCTGGGACAGCATTTCAGAGAGTTGCTGTCGTACAGAACACAATTGGAAATGCAAGATTTCTTTACGATTATGATACACCTAAACAGGATTTGAGATAGAGAATGCTTGTTCACCATTATCTACCAATTGAGAGAGGTGTTGAGTTCGCTTAAGAAGTGCTGTTATTTTGAATAGTAGATGATTGCCAGATTTATGATGTCGGCCGGTGCGAATAATGTTATCCAAGCCCTATGGATCCAGTTGGTTAGTATTTGAATATTAGAGTAAAACAAAATGATAATGTTCCTCTCAAATGAATCAGTATTGTCGGTCTCCTGATTAGATATAGACAGATAAATCACGAGGAATATTTTATTTTAATATATTAAGCCCTTTGTATGAGAGAAGTCGGATACTCAATGAAGTATTTTGCATCTGTTAAAAATTAATCCCAAATTCTATTACAACCATCACTCATATAATTACCAACTATGCTAATTCATGGGGGCATGTATTTGAATATGAGCATTGAGAAATACAATTCAATTGAATTATTCATCCTTGAAAAATTTTCAGGACTATATGTTCTCTCATGTATATATAATGAATCATCTTGCGGCCTGCGATCCACTATTTTGAGCTGCCTTGAACTTAAACCCCTAGGGTTTGTCTGTAGTTTGTTTCCGCCAACTGTGTTTAATGTTTAAGGTAAGATTGCATTTTCTGTCTTAAAGAAGACTCTGAGAGGCTAGTCAATAACCACGGTAGACATTTTGACATTGAAGTAAACATGTTATATATTTGGTTCATATATCAAACAATTTTGTGATAGTCTTTGTTAGACAAGTATGAAATCTTCTGCAAATAAACTTTGCATGATGGTAACATTAGTAGTTCAGTTGTTCCTTCTTGTTTTCTTGTGTTTGGATTTATACTGAATCCCATTATGCCAATGTTAGACTATTGCTGTGGGAAGTTTAGTAAACCTCGCAACAATTTTGTATTTCAATTCTGAACTTCTACAAGTGACTTTTGCTGATTTCTTTTGTTCCATCCTTCTGAACAAGTTTCTGCATGCAGATGCCTGCTACAACAAGTCAGCAACATACATGTGTGCATTTTTAGAATTGAGATTGATGACGGGCACTGCTTGACTTAGGAGTTCATAACTTGTGGCAGGTTGTTCTTGCATTCTTATTAACTCTCTTTCCAAATCTAATTAACATGCTCATCCATTTTGTATCCTAGAAACTAAATCGTAGTAACGAGGAAATTTGTAAATGTCGCATTATAATTGTAATATAACATTGTAGCTCTGTTTTTTTTTTTTTGGTGTAGTAGAAGGGTAATTAGTTGTCTCTCAAACACTCGCGGCTCGATCTCTACCTATAGCGAATTTTACAAAAAAATTTCTTCTAAATAGGTCGTGCATGTTGGATTTCTGGATCGCTCGTTGCCGATCGATGGAAAACTTCCATGGGATCGAATCGATCATCTCAAATTCAACATTACCTAATCTGTTTAATAGTTTTTTTTTTTGAAAGACATGCCTAAGTAGTAAAATTACCTTGGTTAGGGATGTTATTGTCAAATTTAGCTTAACAAAAAATCATGGTATCCATCATCTTTTGCTTGTCCTTCTGGTGTGATTTTACCGTGAACACTTGCCGAATTCATTGTTCCAATTCGACCTAAAGAATAGTGCCAGTTCTATTGGTATCCTTGACCTCCAATTCATGTGTGACTCAATAAGGTTAGTCATCGGACACCCTCAACCAGCCTTCTTTTATTCATGTTATTAAGTTTTAATCAGGCCCACTACAAGAAATCCTTTAATTAGCGCTGGAATTTAATTCCATCGCTAAACTTCCGTCGCTAAAAACCCCATCCAAATAGTGACCGAAATAAATTTCAGTTGTTAGAAACCCCTATCCTTGATCTTTTCCTTCACACACGTCCGATCCTTAAAATCTTGATTTCTCTCTGCAATGTGACCTCAGCCCCAGATCTCCGATCTCCTCTTCGGCATGTACACGTAAGCTTCTCTTCTCCCCCTCCCAACCAAGAGCTTGGTATTTGTCAAGCATGCATGAAATTATAGAAATGTCTGTTGTATTAAATAGGGGTGAGTATTCGGTTAAACCCGAACAGAATCGAACTGAATAGACCGAAAACCGAATAAACCGAATTTTCTCCAAAAAATCGAACCGACCGAATTTGTGAATCAAAACCGAGAAGACCGTAGGGCACGACTTATAGAGCCGCCTGATGGGGCTAGAGGGGCCGTGTCGCTACATAAAAGACGTCATTTTATGTAGGGACACGACCCCTCTAGCCCCATCAGGCGACTCTCTGAGTCGTGTCCTACGGTCTTCCCACTCCCGGTAGTGGGTTTTTGCCTCCCCCAGATTCGAACCCTTGACTTTCAAGACAAGTACAAAGGTTCCTTGAATCTGGTATCCCCCGAATAGGTCATGGAGTAGGGGTGTTACACCGGCAGCATTCTGTCTACTCGATCGATCAGGAGCAGTGATGGTAGAGTACGGACGACAGTCACAACCCTACGTCGGAGGGTGGTCTCCGCTCAACTTCCTCTCGTACATAGGTGACGATGTCTGACCGACGGCAGGGATGACCATGTCATTGCACCATGTGCATACGCATATGTTGCACTTGCCCGTGCTTGCTATACTAGGATGCTGCATATGATTGACATACACATACAAGAGACCTTTATGTCTGGTTTTTAACGACTCTGTTACATTGGTATGGTATTTTCTATTCCCTCTTTCAGTTGTACTTATCACTGCCTGTACATGTGTTATTTTGATAGTATGTTACACTGTTGCTAGCTTAGACTATCCTGCATATATGATGAGATATCCACTGAGTACTGTGACTCATCCCGTTAGCTCCTTGTTTTTATTTCAGGATGATTGTCTGGAGAGCCCAGCAGCCTGTCCCAGTTCACATATTCTTCGAGACGATTTCGGGATTTTTCTTCTAGTTGATGGTGGTACATGTTGGTACCCGTTTTATGTATTTTTATACCTTACATTTATGCTGCTGTCTTCGTGTTCGGTTGTGTTATTTTATACGACAGTATAGTTGTGCTTTTGTGTGCCATGGAGGCCTTTGTTGTGTTTTGTTTTGACGTAAGTCATACCGGTACGTAGTTTTTGCCATTGTTTTCATTTTCGTTTACTGCAGACGGTTGTTCCAGCCCTATAGGCTGCGGTACAATTAGCTGGGGTAGTTCATACAGGTTAGGGTTTCGAATTGTCCGCCGGTTGAGGGAGTGGCGGTCCGATCAGTATCGGACAGGCAGTTCCTCGGGGCAGCTCCTCGTGGACCGACTAACCAAATTTGCTCACTTCTTAGGTATCCGGAGGACAAATTCTCTTGATAGATTGGCAGAGTTGTATTATCGGGAAATAGTCAGATTGCACGGAGTTCCTTTGAGTATTATTTCTGATAGAGATCCGTGCTTTACATCTCGGTTCTGGCAGAGTTTGCAGAGGGCTATGGGTACCGAGCTCCGTCTCAGCACAACTTTTCATCCTCAGATAGATGGACAGTCAGAGCGTACTATCCAAACCTTGGAGGACTTACTGCGCTCATGTGTGATGGACTTTGGGGGCAGTTGGGAGGACCATTTGCACTTGATGGAGTTCGCCTACAACAACGGCTTTCATTCGGCGATACAGATGACATCGTTTGAGGCGTTGTACGGTAGGGCGTGCAGGACACCCACCCTTTGGGATGAGGTCAGAGAGACTCAGCTGCTGGGACCCCAGAGAGTTCAGCACGAGGCGGAATTAGTACGGACTATCAGACAGAGATTATCAGCAGCACAGTATCGCCAGAAGAGTTATGTTGACCGGAGACGCAGACTCTTAGAGTTTGCTGTGGGAGATCATGTTTTTCTTCGAGTTTCACCCACGAAGGGGGTGAAGCGTTTTGGCCTCAAAGGTAAGTTAGCTCCACGATATATTGGTCCGTTCCAGATTCTGGAAAGGATTGGAACTGTAGCTTATCGCCTAGCATTTCCACCATCTTTGTCTGGCATCCATAACGTGTTCCATGTATCTATGCTTAGAGGATATGTGACAGACGCCACACACATTTTATCCGAGGTGCCTGTTCCGCTCCAGCATGACGCTACTTATGAGGATGTACCTGTACGGATTTTGGGATTCTGGGAGCGTTAGCTATGGAACATGACGATCCGACTGGTTAAGGTCGGATGGCAGCATCACACGAATGCAGAGGCTACTTGGGAGCTCGAGGACACTATCCGAGCTTGATATCCCTATTTATTTGACTGAGGTACGTACTGTTATTCATTTCAGTATTCGTATTTCATATATACAGTGGTTAGCATTTACCATTAGTAATAACGAAATTTGGGGACCAAATTCTTATTAGTGGGGGAGAATATAAAATACCTAAGTTTGGAAGGGGTTAAGTGCAAAATTCCTATAGAGGAGGGTGTAGATGGTGAGTTTGGAAGAAGAGGGGCTTAATTGCAAAATGACCAAAAACCCTTAAGCTTCCGATTTCTTTTCTTCCACGCGATCGGGATCAGATTAGTTTTCACGTCTCGCCTCTCGATCTTCTTCTCATCCTCCCTTGCCGAGCGAAGGCGACTTCCTTCTCTCCTTGTGCGATCGAGACACCGGAGAAGCCGCGATCTCCTCTTCCTCCCTTCACACTGAGTTCCATCACCTTCACTCTGTGATCAGGATCTGCGTCGAACGAAGCTCTTCTTTCCAATCACGCTATCGCCGAGGATACGGGAAGGTGAGTTGTATGATCTAAACACTAGATCCAATTGTTGAGTTCCAGTCTTGATTTCGTTCGGTGAATCACAAGCTTGGTTGGGTTTTGAGTTTTTTTCTGGGATCTAGGGCACGGGTGATTTGGGTGATTTCTCTTCCCGAGCAATCTGTGCAAAGGAGTCAAGCGTGTCAATTGAGGTAAACCCTATCTTTGTTGGTGATCAGCTTCGGATGTTGAATTGAAGTGTTTTTGGTGTTTTCTTTGAGTTCGAAATGGAGTCCCTGTTGTTGTTAGATCAGTTGCCAAACAAGGGGCTTTTGGATCTTGATTGTTTTCCTGACCAGTTGATTGTTTAACCCAGTTCATTTGTTGTATTCTGGTTTGATTTCTGTTGATCCGTACTGTTGTTGTGATTCTTGATCAAATTGTGTTTCTCAGTATTGGATTAATCAGTAGAGGGATTAGCATGGGTAGATGATAAGTGTATTGATTCCCTTGCCATATCGAATTTCTACTTCTTGGATTGATCAGGATAAAATTGTTTGGTCTTTGGGAATAGGTATTGGTTGTAGCTAGCTCAGTTAAGGAGCTACTCGGTTAGAAACCTAGTATAATCGAAACAAAGGGGGTTTTGGATTAACTTTAACAGAATTGAACCCATTATATAGTTTAGGTTAGTACAGTTTGGGATTTGTTTAGCTACTTAATAACTGTTATGATAATTATTTAAGATGTCTTTTGATACAGGACGTTGATTGGCTTTGATACCTCGTTGCGGATATTATTTTTGGACCGGGGGGGGGGGGGTTCTCGACGTTTGCGGACTTCTATATCAGAGACGGGTATCTCTGACTCTTCTTTTAGATTAGTCATAGATATATGCTTGATATGCTTTGTTTAGCAATAGAGTAATAGATTGTGATATATCTCTTCTATTTGTCTTGCTGATACTGTTTATGCTAGACCTGGCATGTGATATCTATACCTTTAGGACTTAGGCTATGGTGCATTATCTACGATCCTTGCATATCATGTTGATATAGGTGGATTAGATAGTGGATGATATTTGACTAGTGTCATGTATCATCGTGCACTGTGCATCGCTGTCGATCAGGGGCCCCCTTTATGGGTGAGTCAGGTCGACAGTCATACTGACCTACCCATACGGCCACTCATGGGTTAGTGGTTGACGAAGTATGGGTAGTGTGCTCTGTGCTGCTCCGCTCGTGCACTCATGGGTTAGTGAATCAGAGTGTGCGAGTAGGCAGAGATCCCTCCTTGAGTAGTCTATATATCAGGAGATGAGAGAGAGGTCTCTCCCCCATTTATATACATGGGGTAGGGGTAACACTCAGATAGAGATATCCTCCAGAGGTGGCCTGGGGTAAATAGAGATATCCCCCAAATAGGTCATGGAGTAGGGGTGTTACACTGGCAGCATTCCGTCTACTCGATCGCTCAGGAGCAGTGATGGTAGAGTACGGATGGTAGTCACAGCCCTACGTCGGAGGGTGGCCTCCGCTCAACTTCCTCCCGTACATAGGTGACGATGTCTGACCGATGGCAGGGGTGACCATGTCATTGCACCATGTGCATACACATATGTTGTACTTGCCCGTGCTTGCTATACTAGAATGCTCCATATAATTGACATGCACATACATGAGACTTTTATGTCTGGTTTTTGGCGACCCTGTTACATTGGTATGGTATTTTCTATTCCCTCTTTCAGTTGTACTTATCACTGTCTGTACATGTGTTATTTCGATAGTCTGTTACATTGTTGCTAGCTTAGACTATCCTGCATATATGATAAGATATCCGCTGAGTACTGTGACACATCCCGTTAGCTCCTTGTTTTTAATTCAGGATGATTGTCTGGAGAGCCCAGCAACCTGTCCCAGTTCGCATATTCTTCGAGATGATTTCGGGATTTTTCTTCTATTTGATGGTGGTACATGTTGGTACCCATTTTCTGTATTTTTATACCTTACATTTCCGCTGCTGTCTTCGTGTTCGGTTGTGATATTTGATATAGCAGTATAGTTGTACTTTTGTGTGTCATAGAAGCCTTTGCTATGTTTTGTTTTGACGTAAGTCGTATCGGTACGCAGTTTTTGCCGTTGTTTTCATTTTCGTTTACTGCAGACGGTTGTTCCAGCCCTATAGGCTGCGGTACAATCAGCTAGGGTAGTTCATATAGGTTAGGGTTTCGAATTGTCCACCGGTCGAGGGAGTGGCGGTCCAATTAGTATCGGACAGGCAACTCCTCGGGGCCTGACAATTTATTTGGAATCAGAGCTAGGTTCTCGAGATACTTGTGGTCTTGTGGGTGTTTTCGGATTTTGTGTCAGAGTCATTTTCTCGTTGGACGCAATTGGGACATGGTGGTGACGGGACAGCTCCAAGCGACAATCTTATATTCGGCTGCAGGTTTTGTTGTGGATTCTTAAAATTTTTGGAATGTAATAATGAATGGCGTATCTCTACAGGTATGTCGCGACGCATTGAGTTGACTCCACCCCGCCGACCTGGTGGCCCGGGTCGACCCTCGCATCGGACAACGCGAGTTTCTCAGCGATCGACGGTGACTGGGACAGAGGGGATTCCTGTGAGACGGACACGGACAGGGTTTCGTGGCCGAGGACGATCTTCTTCCATGACTCGGGATGATCAGAGATCTCAGTCCCCGCGGATACCGTCGCCATTTCTGACGGCAATACCAGTCGTACCTCCGGTAGGTCCCATGGCGGCATCAGTCCCAGTGGTGCCTTCTGTGGCACCTCAGGATACTGCGTCACAGATGATACAACAGATGGTGTAGCAGCAGCAGATGATGCAGTAGATGATGCAGCAGATGTTACAGATGTTTCAGACACAGGCTGCTCCATCATCCGCTCCACCAGCATCTGTCCCTGTTCAGGCAGAGCCTCAGACTGCGCAGCCGACAGATATACAGTTGCCGGGACCGACGGTACCATCCGGAGATTCGACAGCACACCCGGCAGCACCTATTGCTACTACTGTTCCGAGCCGATCTGTGGCCCGAATTCCGGCATTAGCACAGGCGGCTAAGGGTCGTCTTACTCTGTTCCATGGAGCCACCGATACGAACGTGGCTCGTGCTTGGATGGAGACGCTGGAGAGGACGTTTCCATATCTAGAGTCTACAGATCTAGAGCGAGTTGAGCTTGCAGCGTATCATCTGCGCGACCGAGCCGAGACATGGTGGATCACTCAGCGATCGGTTACGGACACTCAGTCGATCACCTGGGAGAGATTCTGACAGGCGTTCACCACACAGTATTTCCTAGCCACATAGCAGTTGACTCGATGGCAGGAGTTTTTGGAGATTCGTCAGGGAGAGCAGTCAGTGGCAGAGTATGATACAGACTTCCACCGATTATCCGAGGGTTGTCTGCAGATGTTTCCTGGAGATCTCGCGAGGATGACCCATTTTCTTAGACGTTTGGCTCCCTACATCCAGTCTCGGATGTCTCCCTGGGATCGGACCTCCTACGGTCAGGCGCTGGACCGCGCCTTACATGTGGAGGCGATACAGCAGAGTCTATCATCAGAGAGGAAGAAGGAGAAGAAGACATCGCACACTTCTCAGACACATTCCTCGCGGAAGCGAGGTAGACAGGAGCAATCAGCACAGGGCATTTCTGGGGTCACTTCTCGGCCTCAGAAAGCGGGATGTTCAGCGTCAAGTTCTTCCCAGTTCTCTCGACAGGACCGGCAGAGGTCCAATGCGTCTTATCAGTGCACTTGGTGTGGTTCCAAGGAGCACGACAGGTCTAGTTGTACCATTGGACAGGCTGTTTGTTTCCATTGCAAACAGCCTCGCCATCGGAGACGCGACTGCCCTCAGAGGGCACAGGAGGCGGGTACAGGAGGCTCAGCTGGAGGAGGATCTTCTGGCCAGTCGGGGGCCCAGCGGGGAGGCAGAAAGGCCCAAACTTTTTCACGACAGTAGCAGACTACCCCTCCATCGATCCAGCTCTACTGCTTATTTGGTCAGGATCAGGAGGCTGCATCGTCATCTATGGTATCCCAGCCTTCAGTTCAGCCTTCGATTTCGGAGCCTCGTCAGCAGATATATGCCGGGTATCAGCTACCTGTCTACCAGTAGTCTCAAATTTCTGGAGCATCGGTACCTCAGCTACCTTCAGTGCCTACTGTATTGGCAGTGGGTTTTTGCCTCCCCTAGATTCGAACCCTTGACCTCCAGGACGAACCTTTATACTTGTCCTGGAGGTCAAGGGTTCGAATCTGGGGGAGGCAAAAACCCACTGCCGGGAGTGGGAAGACCGTAGGGCACAACTTAGAGAGCCGTCTGATGGGGCTAGAGGGGTCGTCTAGCTACATAAAAAGATGGCGAGCGTGCTCCTCCTCGGACCGAGAATATATCAGAATATCATCGATGAATAAGATAACAAATTGGTCCAAGTACGGAAGGAAGACCCTGTTCATGAGATCCATGAACACAGTCGGGACATTGGTGTGCCCAAACGGCATCACCAAGAACTCATAATGTCCATAGCGGGTACGGAATGTCGTCTTCTGAATGTCTGAATCTCTGACTCTCAGCTGATGATAACTAGATCACAAATTTATCTTGGAGTACACAGATGTACCTCTCAGCTGATCAAACAGATCATCAATACGCGACAGCAGATACTTGTTCCTGACTGTGATTGAATTAAGCTGTCTATAATCAATGCAAAGTCGCATAGAACCGTCCTTTTTCTTCACAAAAAGAACCGGAGAACCCCACAGGGAAGCACTCGGTCGGATAAATCCACGATCGAGTAACTCCTGGAGTTGAACCTTCAGCTCGTCCAACTCTCGCGGTGCCATCTGATATGGTGCCTTCGATGTTGGCGCCGTCCACGGTATCAACTCAATGGCAAAATCAACCTCCCTCCAGGGAGGTAAGCCCGGCAACTCGTCTGGAAATACATCCGAAAAATCCCTGACCACTGAAATGTCGGAGATCTGGGGAGTACCACCATCTGAAGTGCTGAGTAATGATATCAAAAATCCTAGATAACCCTGCATAATAGTCTCTGCGCTTGAAGTGCGGAGATAACCACTATGTCGTCGTCCCGGATGCCAAGGAATTCCCACGAGGGTTGGTCTGGAGGTTGGAAAGTGACCACCCTCGAATGACAATCAACGATGTCGTGAGCCAGTCCATACCCAGAATGATGTCGAACTCTATCATGTCCAGTATAGATGGGTCCACAGTAAGGGTGACCCTCCCAAAGTCCAAAGGACACCCTATGACCTCCTGGGTTACCTCCAGAACATCTTCTGAAGGTAAGGACACTGATAATCGTTGTGCCCTAAGGATCGGCAACCTGCAGATCTTGCTCAAGAATGCCCGTGATATAAAGGAATACGAACTACCAGTATCAATGAGCAAATCTGCAGTGAGTGCGTAAAGCAAAATAGTACATCGGAAAACGGATCCATCCGCTCGATGAGCCTCCTCTCGGGTATCATCATAAACTTGACTCGACTCTGGCGGAGGTGGAGGTGGGGGTAATGCCAATACAGTAGGCACTGAAGGTAGATGAGGTACCGATGCTCCAGAAATCTGAGACTGCTGGTAGACAGGTAGCTGATACCCGGTATAGATTTGCTGACGAGGCTCTGAAATCGAATGCAGAACTGAAGGCTGGGATGCCATAGATGACGATGCAGCCTCCTGACCCTGACCAAATAAGCAGTAGAGCTGGATCGGTGGAGGGGTAGTCTGCTGCTGTCGTGAAAAAGTCTAGGCCTTTCGGCCTCCCCGCTGGGCCCCCGACTGGCCAGAAGATCGTCCTCCAGCTGAGACTCCTGTACCCGCCTCCTGTGCCCTCTGAGAGCAGTCGCGTCTCCGATGGCCAAGCTGTTTACAATGGAAACAAACAGTCTGTCCAATGGTACAACTCAACCTGCCGTGCTCCTTGGAACCACACCAAGTGCACTGATAAGACGCATTGGACCTCTGCCGGTCCTGTCGAGAGAACTGGGAAGAACTTGATGCTGAACATCCCGCTTTCTGAGGCCGAGAAGTGACCCCAGAAATGCCCTGTGCTGATTGCTCCTGTCTACCTCGCTTCCGCGAGGAATGTGTCTGAGAAGTGTGCGATGTCTTCTTCTCCTTCTTCCTCTCTGATGATAGACTCTGCTGTATCGCCTCCACATGTAAGGCGCGGTCCAGCGCCTGACCGTAGGAGCTCCGATCCCAGGGAGACATCCGAGACTGGATGTAGGGAGCCAAACGTCTAAGAAAATGGGTCATCCTCGCGAGATCTCCAGGAAACATCTGTAGACAACCCTCGGATAATCGGTGGAAGTCTGTATCATACTCTGCCACTGACTGCTCTCCCTGACGAATCTCCAAAAACTCCTGCCATCGAGTCAACTGCTATGTGGCTAGGAAATACTGTGTGGTGAACACCTGTCGGAATCTCTCCCACGTGATCGGCTGAGTGCCCATAACCGATCGCTGAGTGATCCACCATGTCTCGGCTCGGTCGCGCAGATGATACGCTGCGAGCTCAACCCGATCCAAATCTGTACACTCTAGATATGGAAACGTCCTCTCCAGCGTCTCCAGCCAAGCGCGAGCCATGTTCGTATCGATGGCTCCATGGAACAGAGTAAGACGGCCCTTAGCCGCCTGTGCTAATGTCGGAATCTGGGCCACAGACCGGCTCGGAACAGTAGTAGCAATAGGTGCTGTCGGGTGTGCTGTCGAATCTCCGGATGGTACCGTCGGTCCCGGCAGCTGTATATCTGTCGGCTGCGCAGTCTGAGGCTCTGCCTGAACAGGGACAGATGCTGGTGGAGCGGATGATGGAGGAGCCTGTGACTGAAACATCTGTAACATCTGCTGCATCATCTGTTGCTACTGCATCATCTGCTACTGCTGCACCATCTGCTACTGCTGCACCATCTGCTACGTCATCTGGTGTATTATCTGTGATGCAGTATCCTGAGGTGCCGCAGAAGGCACCACTGGGACTGATGCTGCCGTGGGACCTACCGGAGGTACCACTGGTACTGCCGTCAGAAATGGTGACGGTATCCGCAGGGTCTGAGATCTCTGATCATCCTGAGTCACGAAAGAAGATTGTCCTCGGCAACGAAACTCAGTCTATGTCCGTCTCATAGGAATCCGCTCTGTCCCAGTCACCGTCGCACGCTGAGACACTCGCGTCGTCCGGTACGAGGGTCGACCCGGCCCACCAGGTCGGCGGGGTGGAGTCAACTCAATGCGTCGCAGCATACCTGTAGAGATACGCCATTCATTATTACATGCCAAAAATTTTAAGAATCCACAACAAAACCTGCATCCGAATATAAGATTATCGCCTGGAGCTGTCCCATCGCCACCATGTCCCAATCGCGTCCAACAAGAAAATGACTCTAACACAAAATCCGAAAACACCCACAAGACCACAAGTATCTCGAGAACCTGGCTCTGATACCAAATAAATTGCCACGACCCGAGGAGCTGCCCGTCCGATACTGATCAGACCGCCACTCCCTCGACCGGCGGACAATTCGAAATCCTAACCTCTATGAACAACCCCAGCTGATTGTATCGCAGCCTATAGGGCTGGAACAACCGTCTGCAGTAAACGAAAACGAAAACAACGGCAAAAACTGCGTACCAGTACGACTTACTTCAAAACAAAACACAACAAAGGCCTCAATGACACACAAAAGTACAACTATACTGCCATATAAAATAACACAACCGAACACGAAGATAGCAGCAGAAATGTAAGGTATAAAAATACAGAAAACGAGTACCAACATGTACCGCCATCAAATAGAAGAAAAATCCTGAAATCGTTTCGAAGAATATGCGAACTGGGACAGGCTGCTGGGCTCTCCAGAAATTATCCTGAAATAAAAACATGGAGCTAACGGGATGAGTCACAGTACTCAGCGGATATCTCATCATATATGCAGGATAGTCTAAGCTAGCAACAGTGTAACAGACTATCGAAATAACACATGTACAGACAGTGATAAGTACAACTGAAAGAGGGAATAGAAAATACCATACCAATGTAACAGAGTCGCCAAAAACCAGACATAAAGGTCTCCTGTATGTGCATGTAAATCATATGCAGTATCCAAGTATAGCAAGAACGGGCAAGTGCAACATATGCGTATGCATATGGTGCAATGACATGGTCACCCCTGCCATCGGTCAGACATCGTCACCTATGTACAGGAGGAAGCTGAGCGGAGGCCACCCTCCAACGTAGGGCTGTGACTGCCGTCCGTACTCTACCATCACTGCTCCTGAGCGATCGAGTAGACAGAATGTTGCCGGTGTAACACCCCTATTCCATGATCTATCCGGGGGATATCTCTATCTACCCCAGGCCAACTCTGGAGGATATCTCTATTTGAGTGTTACCCCTACCCCATGTATATAATGGGGGAGAGACCTCTTTCTCTCATCTCCTGGTATATGGACTACTCAAGGAGGGATCTCTGCCTGCTCCCACGTTCCGATTCACTAACCTATGAGTGCTCGAGCAGAGCAGTACAGAGTACGCTACCCATACTCCGTCAACCACTAACCCATGAGTGGTCGTATGGGTAGGTCAGTATGACTGTCGACCTAACTCACCCACAAAGGGAGCCCCTGATCGACAGCGATGCACAGTGCACGATGATACATGACACTAGTCAAATAGCATCCACTATCTAGTCCACCTATATCAACATGATATGCAAGGATCGTAGATAATGCACCATAGCCTAAGTCCTAAAGGTATAGATATCACATGTCAGGTCTAGCATAAACAGTATCAGTAAGACAAATAGAAGAGATATATCACAATCTATTACTCTATTGCTAAACAAAGCATATCAAGCATATATCTATGACTAATCTAAAAGACGAGTCAGAGATACCCGCCTCTGATATAGAAGTCCGTAAACATCGAGAACCGCCCCCCCCCCCCCCCCCCCGTCCAAAAATAATATCCACAACGAGGTATCAAAGTCAATCAACGTCCTGTATCAAAAGACATCTTAAATAGTTATCATAACAGTTATTAAGTAGCTAAACAGATCCCTAAACTGTACTAACCCAAACTATATAATGGGTTCAATTCTGTTAAAGTTAATCCAAAACCCCCTTAGTTTCGATTATACTAGGTTTCTAACCGAGTAGCTCCTTAACTGAGCTAGCTACAACCAATACCTATTCCCAAAGACCAAACAATTCTATCCTGATCAATCCAAGAAGTAGAAATTCGATATGGCAAGGGAATCAATACACATATCATCTACCCATGCTAATCCCTCTACTGATTAATCCAATATTAGTACAAGATCAAATGAAACACCTGCAACCTCATCCAAACTGTTCCAAATTCATCCAAATGAACAATCCAAATTCAAACAAGAATCTCAGCTCAACAAACCCACAACAGATCACGAACACACAACCAATCGACCAATACACAAGCATCTCCATTTAATGAGAAACACAATCTGATCAAGAATCGCAACAACAGTATGGATCATCAGAAATCAAACCAGAAGACAACAAATGAACTGGGTTCAACAATCAACTGGTCAGGAAAACAATCAAGATCCAAAAACCCCTTGGTCGGCAACTGATCTAACAACAACAGGGAATCCATTTCGAACTCAAAGAAAACACCAAAAACACTTCAATTCAACATCCGAAGCAGATCACCAACAAAAATAGGGTTTACCTCAATTGACACGGTTGACTCCTTTGCACAGATTGCTCGGGAAGAGAAATCGCCCAAATCACCCGTGCCCTAGATCCCAGAAAAAAAAAACTCAAAACCTAACCAAGCATGTGATTCACCGAATGAATTCAAGACTGAAACTCAACAATCGGATCTAGGGTTTAGATCATACGATTCACCTTCCCGTATCCTCGGCGATAGCGTGATCGGAAACAAGAGCTTCGTTCAACGTAGATCCTGATCACAGAGTGAAGGCGATGAAACTCAGTGTGAAGGGAGGAAGAGGAGATCGCGGCTTCTCCGGTGTCCCGATCGTGCAAGGAGAGAAGGAAGTCGCCTTCGCTCGGTAGAGGAGGATGAGAAGAAGACCAAAAGGCGAGACGCGAGAACTAATCTGATCCTGATCGCATGGAAGAAAAGAAATCGGAAGCTTAAGAGTTTTTGGCCATTTTGCAATTAAGCCCCTCTTCTTCTAAACTCACCATCTACACCCTGCTTTATAGGAATTTTGCACTTAACCCCTTCCGAACTTAGGTGTTTTACAGATAATCAGATAGATAAATGCATGGCATGTAACAAGATACAACAAGTAAATAGAAACAACAGTATACAGTCTCCGAAACAGAATAACATATATGAATATGTAAAACTGAATGAAAGTGCAATAATAAATAATATATGTATGTTAATCAAATGCAACAATCATAGTTCAATCAAATGCAACAAATACAAATAAATACATGATGCAATAAATGCACATGATGCAATGACATGTGTCACCCTTGACGTCAGTCAAACCGCCAGCACATCATATCTATGAGGCTAAGTAGGTAGGACTGTGACAACTATACGTACTCCAACAACTACCACTATTATAAGTGGTTGAGTGAATAAGATGCTAGGGAGCCAACTACTCCGAAACCCCAGAAAAAAGGGGAGCCGCCAATAGCTCTGCTATCCCTCGAAAACAACAAAGAGAGTGTCAACTGCTTGCCTACAACTCCAACATCCACTACCCATGAGTGGTCGAGTGTGATACAATAGGACGGTTACTCGCACTCTAACAACTACTACTACCCCTAAGTGATTGAGTGGATAGAAAACTTAACCATAAGGAAGTCAATATTCGTTAGCATGCAACTATGCAGATATGGTGCATGATACTAATATGCACAATTAATCAGGTCACAACTATGCAACGGTATAGAAAATAAATACCAGAATCAATGAATATGCAACTAAACTACTGGGTAGGATATATTTAATGGCAATCAATCTCTAGTTGTGTTTAATGATTATTCCTAAGTACTCGCATATAAGTGGTACTTTATAGATCAGAAAATCAATAGGTGAGACTTTATGAATGTAAATTTGATTAACTCAAAGATCAAACAAAGAAAGTATTAATGGATGATATCAAAAAGAACAAGGATAAGATAAAGCAACCAACTCGGAAATTAAACAAGTCATGCATTTAAGAACAATAAACTACAGATATAAAGAAGAAGTACCCACCTTAAATGTTGAATGTATCCAAGTAACCCTCACTTCCAAGTGCTCATACCAAATCAAAGTCCTGTATCAAGGATATAGTTTAGCTATTTATATAATTAATTAATTAGTTAAATTATAAATAAACAAAATAAATCCTAATTACAACATCTAGTTAAGTAATTCTTTAATTAACGGTGAGTTCCTTCTTAACTAGGTTTAAACCCTAAATCCAAACCCAAGAAACTACCATGAACACCAATCCCAACTCTCAATCAACCTCCCATGAAGAAATTGGTCAACAAAACCATTACAAGATCAAAAACCAAACACTAATCCATTCGGCCACAACGACATCATAACCAAGTGTTTAACCAAATCAAAACTTACCTAATTGACCTCTAATCAGTTTACAAGACCTCACATGTGCAAACCACGTTAAGAAATTCAAACACCACATCATCTACACTCAATTACAACAACTTACAACAACTCTCCACACAGGATTAAAACCAAGGACAAATCCAAAGCTCTTGGCAAAAACAAAAGAAAATAGGGCAGATTTACAAGTTCCCAGAACAATTCATCCAAAACCAACCCAACCAACCTATGCACACATGAATCTATGATCTGATCATATCTCCAATTCGCACTAAAACAAAGTCCAAAGACGAACTATTTTTAACCAGGATTCCAACCAGAAATCCTAGGCTTCAATAAACTCAACAGATCAAGATTAAATTCGAAAGATAAAAATCAAAATCTCATTCCAACAGAGTTGCTATCTCACACTATCACCAATCAATTAAACTACATAACTTAGTGTTCCAACCTAAACAGCCAATTCAAATAAAAAACCCAACTAGCAACAGGTATCACATGATAGCCAAATCTAAAACCTATCTCCCAACCGAATTTCCACAAAAACAAATCTGCTCAGATTTATTCAATAACCTCCTAAATAACACCAAATTGAACAAGATCCTACGATCCAAACCATATAGGAACTCAAAATCATTATTAGATGAAAATAGATCTTACCTAATGGCATGCACACAAGCATTCTCCCTTCCCCTCTATTCTGAAACCAGTGAGACCAGCTACAACAAGAACACAAGCATCGGCAGGGCACAGATCTCAGATCTGTTCTTGAAGCTCGAAGAAACCCTTCCTCGTCGGAGATTAGAGGTGAGCAGTGATAAGAGATAAGGGACGCACACGCTAAGTGACAGAGATCCGAGATCGCCCCGTAGCCGAGGGAAGAGAATCCAGTAGGTTTGGTGGCTTGCGATGGGGAGATCTCAATCTCCACAGATGCAAGTCCGCGCTCTATGCTTTCTGCGCCAGATGAATTTAGTCGCGTGGAGAAGAATGCGTCAGGCGGAGGTCTGGAGGGGAAGAGGAACGAAGAGGTCGGCGGCTTTGAAGTCGCGTGGGTTGGCGGCTTCGACGTTGTGTGGTCGGCGGTAGAAATCGCGAGGGGAAGAGGAAACGGCAAGGCGAATCGGACAATATGCAAAGGGAAGAGGAGAAGAAAAAGGAAGGGAAAAAAAAAACTAAACAAAATACAAATTGGGTCAATATGTTAGTGGGTCATTTTGCAAAAAGACCCTTGAACTTTTTTTCATATATATAACAAATGATTTTATTCAAAATTATTACAACTAGTACTGTCATGAAAGTCTTATTTATTTTAACTAATTGGACCTTCTATTGCTTCATCATCTGGACCTTCATTGCTTTATTATCTAATGATAATACAATACAATCAATGATTTATGACATGATGAATGTAATTGATCATTTGAATATAAATGAAATATCAATACTTAAAGTTCAAAAACTATATGATATGTTAAATGCTAGTGAAAGAGAAGTGTGGAAATACATTGATTCTGGTCATTCTCAACTATCAGCTACTGTAAACTATTGAATATCAAGGCAGAATATCATTTCTTAGAATGATAATATGATGACATTTGTCAATTGATATCAGAGTTGATCTTTGCTGATAACATAACGATTGATAACTTCTACTATACAAAGTAATTGATTAGGAGGTTAGGTTTGTCAATGGAAAAAATTGATTATTATATAAATAATTGTGTGATCTTTTGGAATAAAAATAGTAAACGTATTGAATGCAGAATATATAATCACTCTCGTTATAAACATTGTAGTTGTATATCAGGGGAGAAGAAAAAGAAATTTACAATGGAAAGTTATGTATTACATCTTATTAACTGCTGACTTCGACAGTTGCATCACTACAACAAATATGACTTTCCACAGCACGTTATTAACGGCGCACAATTATAGTGTGTTGTTAATAATACTTTTTACGGCGCGCCTAATTAAGTGCGCTGCGGATAATATTTCATATTTTACAATTAACGGCGCACAAATAATTGTGCGCTGCGAATATAATTTTTGGCAGCGTACAAAAAAAATACGCTGTTAAAAAAATTATTTATATATTAAAAAATTAGTTTTAACAGCGCACCTAGATGTGCGCTGTTAAAACAGTAAATTTTCTTTGGAAATTCCGCAGCGCACCTAGGCGTACGCTGTTGAATCCACAGAATAGACTCGGCACTCATTCCGTTTCGGAATTTCATTCCGCAGCGCACCTAGGCGTGCACTGTGAAATCTTCCACACAGAATAGACTCGGCACTCTCGCACTAGGTTTCGGAATTTCCTCGTGCTCGCGGAGCTCGACGTTCCTCTCCCTCTCGCGCGACATTCGTCTCCTCGCGTGACATTCCTCTCCTCGCTCTCGGTCGCGTTGACATTCCTGCTCGCGCGGCATTCCTCTCCTCGCGCTCGGTCGCGCTCGCGCTCGCCCGCCGTTCGCGCTCGCCGGATGCTCCGTTCTCTCCCCGTGTTGTCCTGCTCGCTCCCGCCGTTCGCTCCTCTCCCGGTTCCTCCAACCGTCCCTGCTCGTCCGTGATCAGGCCTCCGAGGTAGGTCTTCCGTCATTTAATTTCTTCTGTCATTTAATTCATTCTTCATTGATTCTGCTGGATTTTGCT
Source organism: Boesenbergia rotunda (assembly GCA_024364735.1). Classification (NCBI taxonomy): domain Eukaryota; kingdom Viridiplantae; phylum Streptophyta; class Magnoliopsida; order Zingiberales; family Zingiberaceae; genus Boesenbergia; species Boesenbergia rotunda. Next base: position 14,321 of record JAGFNQ010009075.1, on the reverse strand, counting down.
GAGGGTCTTCCTGTTAGCAAAGTGTAAGGTCCTGATTATATTACTCTCCCGGATTGTGGATTTTGTGACTGACTTTGTAACTGCATTTTGTGACTTGTGCAATTACTCATTCTGATTGTGGATTTTCTAAAAGCTGTTTATACTAGCATAAAATACAATGAAGAAATGTTTATGCTAGAATAGCAGATTCACTCCTATCCTTTACTTTTTTTGTCCTGCATCTAATGATATAACAGTTGATTGAAGTTTTTGTCAAACATAAACTTAGTAAACAATTAAGTGGCCTAATACTTCTGTTTTCCTCTTTTTTAGCTGTACTAATCTTTGCATATGATTTTCCTGTCAAAGAAAATCTGTGTAATTATTACTTTCTAGTGGTTTTTATCTAGTCACGAGAGATTGTAAACTAAATAATTTGGGCTTGTATAATTGCCTTCTCCTTAGCTGGTCTGTCTCCTTCAGTAGCTAGCGAGCAAAATATTACAGCTCTATCATAGTTTACTGCATTTTCCTAGGATTCTTTCTCTTCTCATATTATTTATGAGCAGGTTATAAAAGACGGAAAAAAAATGGGGGAAAACGGAGCAAGTCATCTGTAGATGAAATTCAGGTGATATTGTATTTTTTTTTAAATCTTGGTTTACTGTAGTAAAGTATAGTTATATATTCCATTTTTTTTATGCTATTTTGTAGGCTAATATAGTGAATAGGCTATCAGGAGTGGGCTCTAATACTTCATCTAATTCATCAGAGGATTTGCATGATAAAGAGTCAATTGATCAAGACAAAATTGATAAGAAATAGGCACGAGGTCCATCAAAATTGAAATTAGCTAGTGGACTATTAATGCCTAAAGAGCTAGAGCGTAATGAGTTTATACAACCAATCGGGGTTAATTCTATAAAATATGCTTCTTTTCTTGGGAGCATGGTAAAAGAATTTGTGCCATATACATTAGATGGGTGGAACGATGTAAATGAAGATGTGAAGAATAGGATGTGGAGTTTTCTTCAGGTAATGTCTTTAGTTACTGAATTTATTAAATTTAATTATAACAAAAAGTAGATGTAATTTTGTACTTCTTCATGTACATGTGAATTATAATGTTGAGGAGTGTGACAAGAAAATAATCTTTCAAAAATTGTCTAAGTTGTGGCGTGATAGAAAGTCCAAACTGCAAATACTTGTACGAGAAGCTAATACTGGTCAAGTAGCTTCACGAAATCTTAATATTTTGAAGCCTGAATTTATGGATCAACAATAGTGGGAATTGTTTGTAAAGAAAACATTATCACCTGAATTTCAAGTAAGTATTAATTAAGTGAATTTACTAATTGTAATAGATTTGGTTGTATTATAAATACTCATAGGATTATCGCATTGGATATATTTTGTGGATTGAAATATAAATACTCATAGGAAAAGAGTGCAAAATTTAGAGCAATGAGGGTAAATCAAAATCACATTCACATGATGAGCCGGAGAGGTTATGCCCGATTGGCTAGCATTATGGTATGGTAAGTGTTATTATTTATAAAAAATTAGGATTCCAAAATTTCTACAGATCTTCTTATATATATTATTATTTGTTCCTAACAATTTTTTATATATTTATATATGTCAAATACTTAAGGAAAAAGCAGCTCCTGCCGGTACAACAATTACAAGGTCACAAGTTTGGATTGAAGGCCACAAGAAGAAAAATGGGCAACCTATTAGTCAAGCTATTGGAGATAAAATAGTAATAAGACTATCAACCGCTATTATATCTACAAGTTTTCATACCTATGCTAGCACTAATAATCAAAATTTTCTATTTTACAAAATTTGTATTTTGCTATTTGCAGAAAGAAATAGAAGAATGTCCGCCCGAATCTTTAAACACAACTAACATTGCCGATGATGCAATTAGCGTTGTATTTGGCAAGGAATCTCGAGGTAGAGTGCGTGGAATGGGCTTTGGAGTTAAACCATCAAAAGTTGGAGCTTCTGTTGAAAAAAATGCAACTGTTAAGCATCTTCAAAGTGTAGTGCATAATCTTCAGCAAGAAATGCAAGAAATGCAAGAAATGAAGGCTTTCTTTCAAACTCTAAAGTTACAAAAGGAAAAAGAACAAGTTAGTAATGTGGCTATTTTTAAAACACTTATTTCTTATGTTTGATAATGCTACTATTTTTTCTTGTTTCTTTTTGCTTATTTTTTACATTGTTACCTATCTATTTTGTCTTCGTTTAACTTTTTGTATTTTGCTTTAATTAATAGCTATTTACTTAACATTATTTGTATGATTAATTTTGTGTCCAAATGTGTTGATAGTGGTGAAATTGGTAACAGTATTGGAAAATTTACTAACAATAATTAATTTACTTGTAAAATTAGGTTGCTAGTGGTGAAATTGGTAACAGTATTGGAAATTTCATTGGTGGTGATAGCAATGTTGCAGCTCAAGTAACTATTTTGATACAATATTTTACTTTCTCCTATCAATCATACCATGTTTTATTTTAAAAATTTGTTTGATCATTAACTATTTTTTATTGTTATACAGTCAAAACTAAAGAATGTGAGTGATGGAGATATCAGTGTTAATGCTAAATGTAAGTTGTTTCATTGGTCTGTTGATGAAGCCATTGTAGAAGGTCGAATTGCATCCTCGGATCCAAAAGCAAAAGTACATCACGTTCCTCTTGGTGGATATTGTTGGAAAGTTTGGATTGATAAAATTTTAATGGAGAAGGTGGACCTAATTCGGCCAAACGACGAGATGTTTTTTCTCGAGGATGCATTAGGAAGCACGATAACTTGGGCATCAAAGTTTATTGTTTTGTCTGACTGATACAGTTGCTAATGATTTGACATTTACTTTTTTGTAGTAAAGATGAATTTCTGTGGCTAGTTTGGATTGTTTTATGTGACTAAATGAATGATTGTTTTGATTAAATGTGATGATGATGGTTTTCTAATTTGGTGTATGGTGTGTTGAATTATAATTGTGAATGTGTTATTATAATTTTGTATATAATATTTGTATATTGGATTATAAATATTAGAGCTTTAATATTTGTATATGTGATAATTGTGTGTTGAATCTTTTGCACTTCTTCCGTAGCGCACATCCGTGCGCTGCAGAAAAGGCCTTCCACACCTCTTCCACAGCGCGCGGATGCACGCTGCGGAAGAGGTGTAGAGGTGTAGAAGGCCTTTTCCGCAGCGCGCATTCACGCGCTGCGGAAGAGGTGCAGAGGTTTAGAAGACCTTCCGCAGAGCACATCGACGTGATCCGCGCGCTGCGGAAAGGGCCTTCCACAGCGCGCGGATCACGTCTTCCGCAGCGTGCGGATGCACGCTGCGGAAAAGCCCTTCGACAGCGCGCAGATGCGCACTGCGTATAACTTATGACTTTCAACAGCTTTGAACTTCGCAGCATACAATGTGCGCTGCGGATAGCATAAATGTGCACTGCGAAAAGTCATATTTATTGTAGTGCATACATCTACCAGAACAGCAAGCCACATGAGGTGACATCATAAGCATGTACACGAAGGAGATATAATGTGTCATCCTTTTCTGACTCCTCTATATGGAATCATCTTGATACAACATTTTCCTCTTTGCAATGAAATCACGTAATGTAAAAAAAAATCACGTAATGTAAGATTTGGACTTTTAGTAGATGGATTTTAGCCATTTGGTCAATATGGACAACAATATTCGTCTTAGCTAGTCATATTAACACCATATTGTTGGGAACGAGATGGCTAGAGAGGAAGGGGTGAATATAGCCAATCACTTCTTCTTTGAAGAGTTATCAAATTTCTATACTTGAGGTTATTAATAGCACAGCGGAAGTATGGGAAAACAAAACTTGCAGAAACAACAAATCAAAACCTAACTAGCAAGATTAGCAAGATCGCTAATAAGGAGATTTTACAAGGTTCGGGGATAATTTGCCCCTACTCCTTGGCGTGCCCTTAAGGTGGGCGATCCCTTGATCGTCGGCAGATCAAGCCCCGGTGATCACCGGATATGAAGCAACCTCCTTCTCGGTGGAGAAACCTCCCCAGAGTGTGTTTCAAATAATGATATAGAATGAGCACAAAGAAACAACAACAAGAAGGATCTTACTCAACCACTTAGCAAGCTTCCCTGAGCTCCACCCAGTGGCGATCTCACGCAGACCCCTTCTCCGTGTCTTCCCACTGTCGGACTCCAAGCCTCTTGTTTTCTCCTTCTAGCGCTCAAGTATGATGATTGCTTCTCAATAGCTTGCTTAGAATGATTGAAGAACTCAAGAACAGCAAGCTTGTAACGCAGGAACTCAAGAGCACAAAAACTGAAGCCCTGTTGAACTCAACTTCTCTCGTTCCTTTTTGTTTCTCCGCCAAGCGACAGATGATCTCATCTCCAGCAGCCTACAGCTGCCTCACTGCCAACGCGCCAGCTACACTGAACCCTAATTGAACTTCCTGAGCTCCCTTAGCCAAGCTTCAGTCAGCAGCTTCAGTCCTGCATCCAGCCGTTGCAACCTGTGTGGAGAAAGGGACAAATCTGCTCCAAGGAAAGCTCTCTTTGACTTCTCCTTGAGTGTTTGAATCCTCCCCTGTCACCTGAAACTTACTCAGAGTATTAGAGAAGCAAATCAACCAGCATATCAAATATCAGAGGAAAGTGGCAGCGAATCGGTTGTGTTCAGACGCGATCAGAGCGTCTGTCAGTGCAGTTTGAATTAAAGTGATCGGTCACCTGACCGATCAGAGAGCCTCCTAATCGGTCACCAGACCGATCAGGCTGGTGCCAGACCGATCAGACTACGTCCTGATCGATCCCCAACGCTCAATTAGAAATCGTGATTTCTTTGAGATTCTCCTGGACCGATCACCAGACCGATCCCAGGTCGTGGATCGTTCACCTGACCGATCCACCCTTATATTGAGGCGATTTCTGAGTTTCGCAGGCTAACCCTCCTGATCGGTCACCTGACCGATCAGGGTGTCACCTGATCGGTCAGCAGTCCGATCAGGTCATCACCTGATCGATCAGGAACCGTCCTGATCGATCTTAGTGAGGAGCCCGCGAAGCTGGATCGTTCACCAGAACGATCTGCACAGTGATCCTGATCGGTCAGCAGACCGATCAGGAGCTTGTTCAGCAAGTGAACTCAACTTCACTGCTTGCTCCCTGATCGGTCACCAGACCGATCAGGAGCCAGTCAATGGGTGAAACGCATACTCCCTGATCGGTCACCAGATCGATCAGGAGCAGCACAGTAGGTTCCCAACCTCACTGTGTGCTCCCTGATCAGTCACCCGACCGATCAGTCATCGCTGGATCGGTCACCAGACCGATCCACGAAGGAGCAGCGTGCCAGAATCCCTGATCGGTCACCAGACCGATCCAGGGACTTAAACTCAGCCTTCCAAGCTAAGTTTCCATCCACCCTAGCCCTCCAAGCTAAGGATTTTCCATCTAACTCTCCAAGTTGGGAATTTGCACCTAACCCTCCAAGTTAGGACTTTTCACCTAGCCCTCCAAGCTAGGACTTTTCACCCAACCCTTCCGAGTTAGAACTTCATCCAACCTAGCCCTCCAAGCTAGGCACCTGACCCTCCAAGCCAGGACTTTTTCACCTAATTCTCCAGGATGGGAATTTGCACCTAACCCTCCAAGTTAGGACTTTTCACCTAGCCCTCCAAGCTAGGACTTTTCACCCAACCTTTCCGAATTAGGACTTTTCCAACACCTAGCCCTTCAAGCTAGGATTTTTCACACCTAACCCTCCAGGTTAGGATTTTCCAACACCTAGCCCTCAAGGCTAGGATTTTTCACACCTAACCCTCCAGATTAGGATTTTCCAAATCATGCCTAATCCTCGATCAGGACTTAATCATAATCACCATCATCGTCATCAACCTAAACTAAAATCGTTGTCAACTCCAAAACAACAATCAGGGCCAGACTGCATCAACAATCTCCCCCTTTTTGTTGTTTGACAACCCGATTTTAAGTTTAGGGATTCTCAATCAATATTCCAACTTTAGAATCATAGGGGAATCCAGATCCTCCCCCTACAATATGGTCATTCTAAACTTAACCAATCCACACTCTCCCCCTTTGTCGAACACCGAAAAGGGACAAGAGGGACTGTTAAGATTAAGATAAACTCCCCCTCAATCCTAGAGGTATCCCAACTCAACAAAAATGTGATAGTTTGTGGAATGATCATACGAACACATGTGAAAAATTATAGCAAGATATAGCAGTCACATGCATCATATGAGTTTGAAATTTAAACCATGCCGTAATATTCATAAGTATCAAATAGACATGGCAATGTAAGCATGAATATGGCAATCGAACAATCATGCAGATAACAGGTACATAATCAACATGGCATCAACAATAAATAAACTCAAGGTAGAAAGGCATGTCAGGTAAAAACAGATAAGTCAAAGCATAAAAACATCCGGACAAGTAGCAAAATACGTGTGGCACAAGGCCACAACAATCAAGTCACAGGGCATACAGCCCAAAAGTCATACAACACAGTCAAATAAGACAGCAGACATCCTAGCTCAAGTGTCAGTGGGAGGGTCGTTATCACGCATGAGGTCATCCATCGTGGCATCAATAGGAGCTAGAGACCCTGGTGCAGTACTCGAGGAAGCTGCACCTCCAGGAAATGTGTGACTGCGCCACTCATCATACCATGTCTGCTGGAGTGTGCGGGTCCCTGAGAGCTCGGTCTCGATCCTGGTCAGTCGGGAATCTAGGGAGCGAAAGCCCAAATGAAACTCCTCACGATCTGTCGTCCCCAGCTGAATGAACTCCTGTACAGTCTGATCTAGCTCGGAGATCTGCCAGCGCAGATCTGGCTCTAGCTCGTCGTCATACTCAGCATCAGCGAGAGGAGCCTCGTGTGGTGCCTGAAAATGTGGTGCCCCTCCAGGAAGATCACCAAGTCCACGTCCATCCTTCCACACCAAGACCCCATCGCGCTCACGAATGACAATACCAGACTTTGCAAAAGCCCGCCGACCCAAACGACAATCTTGCTTAACCATGGGCACGGTCCTGCCTTTGGTGACATCAACACCGACTGACATAAGCCAATCAGTGATGATGTGACCAAACGGCATATAGACCGTGCGACGACTCGGCTCACGATAGGATAGAATAGACTGGAAGATGCTCTCCATAATGTCGAAGTCCATCCGGCAATGCATGCCGTAGAGCATGAGGCAGTGGTAGGGTCGGATCTCGGCCAACGACTTTGAGGTGATCGGTAAGATGCAATTTGTGATAATCTTGAAAAGAACATAGTCAGCCGGAGCAAGACGGAGAGCTGCAAAGGTAAGAAACACTGGACCCAACTCATCAAGCCCGGCAGGGCGAGGGTGACCAAAGAAGTGCTGATAGATAGAATCAGGGGTAGTATCTGTGAACGGAGCCAACAGAGGATCAGGGAGCTCTGGATAAATCGAATAGAGGTTAGGTGATCGTCGACCACCCAAGTACTCAGCTAGAATCTCGTATGAAAAATCAAGGTTCATCTTTCCAACACGAGTAGTGAACTCGAATCCCCCTTGAGGACCTTGTTGGAGGTTGTTGTAGAACTCAGATACAAGGTCATAATTTATGGTCCGTTCCAAGGATAGGAGAAAACCCAGATTGTAGTACATCACAATCTCCATGACCGAAGGACAGAACTCCGTCAGGAAGGGAGTATCAATGGATCTGCAAGGTAAGAGTTTGAAAGTCCTTGCTTGAAAGGCCTGTTCACAGGCCGCATTGGGGAATCGAGAGCTGGAAGAAGGCTGGGGCCTTCTGGAAGGGGCAGAGGAGGAAGGAGCCTTCCCCCTCGAACTTCCCTCCACGCCCTCCTTTCCCTTAGATGACTTCCTAAAGGAGTTGAATCACACATACAAGAGTTGATCACCATAGATAATACCCAATCAAAGGATAGATATGAAACAAGGAGAAATTTGATGAAAAAGTGGGGTTACGGTAAAACATAGGGGTCACGGCGAGAATCAAGACACCACAGCAAGAACAAGAACAAAAATCATAAGATGATTAGCTTCACAAACAAGGTTTGATTGATAAGAAAATCAAAACTAACAACTTACTTAGGTGCCATTGAAGTTTGTTTGAAGAGATTGCAAGACTGAGAAAGAACTTGCGTTGGAGAAGACGCAAGAGCTCGCACGCGAGAACTTGTAGTTCGGAGAAGACGCCCGTGGAAGCCTTCGCGCGTGAAGAAGAGAGACGCAGGAACTCTCTCGTTCGCACAAGGTTGCGCAGACGAGGGTGTTTCGGCGCTAGGGTTCGGGAAAACGAGGGTTCGGAGAGAGTTAATCAGTTGGTGGATCGGTCCACCAACCAAAATTTAATGCGTTTGAACGGATCACCGTTCGATCTGATCTCGTCCAGACCAATCAGGATACAGCCTGATCGGACTGACATGGTCCTGATCGGTCGGATGACCGATCAGACGCGCTCCTGATCGGTCGGGTGACCGATCAGGATTCGATCAGTAGGGTCCGGAGAGAAACCTCTGAGCTCCCTGATCGGTCTGTGGACCGATCCCCATAGGGTGCCAGATCGGTCCGGAGACCGATCCAGGCTAGCTCAGTACACTTAGTCAGATTCCGGGAGATCACGGCTTGCCTCGCAGATCGGTCTGTGGACCAAACACCACAGGAAGAAGCCAGATCGGTCCAGGGACCGATCAGTCCGATGCCTGATCGGTCCGGTGACCGATCAGGGTTCCTGATACGAACTGAAATGTTCAGTTTCAGAATTTCTGAATTTCCCAGACGAGATTTGATGGACTTTGTCGAACTTGTGCATGATTTTATGACTAAGATTGATTCCTGAATAAGAAGCAAAAGTCCTTATAGGTTCATCAAACACTTTGACCCATCTAAATGGAATCAAACTCAAGCAATAATCAATCAAGCGAATTCAACCAAGTTTTTACTCCAACTTCAAGTTTCCAATCAAGTTGTCTTGATTGGAATGTCCAAGTATGATCATGGAGCCATATACACATATGTTATGCAATGGTTTTCCCCATACTTGGTCACCACCGTGATTATTATCTCGTCAACTTAATTTCTCAAGTGATGCAATGACATTTTGAGAAATTGAGTTGAACCTAACATCTCACCCCATATCTAGCAAACAAAAACATTTTGGTAACCCTTATAGTTTGTGTGAGATGTTCCCAAAGTTACCCAATTGTTCCCTAACAATTTGAAATAATCATGAAGGGTTTTGAATACAATTTGAGGATCATGAAGCGTGACACATTCCCAATTCCCGTCTTAGGAAACTAAATTCACTCTCGGGAAGTGGTTTAGTGAAAATGTCAGCTAGGTTTGACTTTGACTCTACATGTGAGAGTATGATGTTCCCCCTAACTACATGATCTCTAATGAAGTGGTGTCTTACCTCAATATGTTTTGTCCTAGAATGATGGACCGGATTCTTGGTTAAGTTAATTGTGCTAATGTTATCACATAACACTTGCACACCCTTGTAACTCAAACCATAATCCTCTAAGGTGTGGATCATCCACAACAATTGTGATATACACTCTCCCATGGCGATATTTTCTACCTCGGTAGTGGAAAGAGCAACACAATGTTGCTTCCGACTCGACCAACTTACTAAGGATGATCCTAAGAATTGGCAGCCCCCACTAGTACTTTTCCTGTCCAACTTACATCCAGCGTAGTCGGAATCCGTATAGCCCATCAAATCAAAAGATTCGGTACGGGGATACCAAAGACCTACACCAATTGTGCCCTTGAGATATCTCAAAATTCGCTTAACAGCAATTAGGTGAGATTCCTTGGCACAGACTTGATACCTAGCGCACATACCTACAGCAAATAGTATATCTGGTCGACTAGCTGTGAGGTATAGCAAACTACCTATCATGCTTCGATATTGAGTTAGATCAACGGGTTTACCACTCTCAACATTATCTAATCTTGTGTTTGTAGCCATGGGAGTGGTTACCTCTTTCGAATCACTCATATTGAATTTTTGAAGCATTTCATGTGTATACTTTGATTGGTGCACATGGATACCATCGCGAGTTTGCTTGATTTCAAGTCCGAGGAAGAAAGTCAACTCTCCCACTAGACTCATTTCAAACTCACTCTCCATGTGTCCGATAAATTCACGTAAATAGCCCTTGTTGTTTGAGCCACAAATTATGTCATCGACATATACTTGGGCTACAAATATATTGTCACCATCTCTTCGTAGAAATAGTGTAGGGTCTATTTGACCTCTAATGAACCCCTTTCCAATCAAGAATGTCGACAACCACTCATACCAAGCCCGGGGTGCTTGTTTAAGGCCATAGAGTGCCTTCTTGAGCTTGTACACGTGGTTCGGATATTCGGTACTCTCAAACCCCGGAGGTTGTTCGACATAGACCTCCTCCCTAATCAACCCATTTAGGAAGGCCGATTTGACGTCCATTTGAAATAATTTGAAGCCACGGTGTGCTGCAAATGCAAGCATCAATCGGATGGACTCTAATCGTGCCACGGGAGCATAAGTCTCATCATAATCAAGACCTTCAACTTGACTGTAGCCCTTGGCTACCAAGCGTGCCTTGTTTCTAATGATTTCTCCCTTGTGGTTTAATTTGTTTTTGAAGACCCATTTGGTTCCAATAATGGTGGTCTTCTTAGGCCTAGGGACTAAGTCCCAAACCTGACTCCTCTCAAATTGACCTAGTTCATCTTGCATCGCGATAATCCAATCGGGATCATTTAATGCTTCATCAATTTTTCTAGGTTCAATTTCGGAAATTAGAGCAACTTCATTAGCCTCATTCCGGAAGAATGATCTAGTCCTAACCCCTTGATGGATGTCTCCAACAATTTGGTCTTGGGGATGACTAGAGGCTAGTCTCGTTTGCCTTGGTGTTGGTGGTGCTTCTTGAATAGGTTCACTAGACACAAATTCAGCCTCAGGATCCGGCTGATCAATGAGTTGTCTAGGCTCACCGTCATCAGACTCATCACCATCAACAACACTTGGAGTTTCTTTCAAACTTAGTCTCCTAAGTTCAAGTTGAGCTCCTCCTACATTTTCTGATTGGTCAATTGATTTTGGAATTTCCTCAAAAACCACATCAGAAGACTCTTCAACTAGTCTAGTTCTCTTGTTGTAGACTCGGTAGGCTTTACTAACGAGGGAGTACCCGACTAGTATCCCTTCATCAGCTTTTGCCGTGAACTTTCCAAGATGATCCTTGGTGTTTAGGATGAACACCTTACACCAAACACCCTAAGGTGTTTAACCGTAGGTGGTTTCCCAAACCAAAGTTCATGGGGAGTCTTTTCTAAAAACCTATGGATGAGAACTCGATTTTGCACATAGCAAGCTGTATTTACAGCTTCAACCCATAAGTAACTCGGGAGTGAGTACTCATTAAGCATGCTCCGTGCAGCCTCTTGAAGTGCACGGTTCTTCCTCTCTACAACACCATTTTGTTGTGGTGTCCTAGGAGTAGAGAACTCATGTCTATAACCCTTACCTTGACAAAATTCTAGAAACCTTTGGTTTTGAAATTCACCTCCATGATCACTTCTTATTGTCCTAATTGTTGATGATTTTTCATTTTCAATTCTTCTACAAAAAGAAATAAAAATATCTAAGGTTTGGTCTTTATGTTTTAAAAAGAAAGTCCATGTATATCTAGTGAAATCATCAATGATAATAAAATAATATCTACTTCCATTCAATGATATGATAGTACTACAATCAAATAGATCTATGTGAAGTAAGTCTAGTGCATTGGAAGTACTTACAGTGCTTTTACCTTTATGTGCAGATTTTGTTTACTTACCCATTTGACACGCATCACATAATTTATCTTTTCCATACTTGATGCTCGGTAAGCCTCGAACTAGTCCCTTGTTGGCTAACTTCCGGATGTTCTTCATGTTCACATGTGCTAGTCTCCGGTGCCAAAGAGTGGACTCTTCTTCTCTTGACATGAAACACTTAGCAAAAGCATTAGTAGCACTTTTAAATGAAACTTGATAAATATTGTCTACTCTTGCTCCTACTAGTACCGTGTCCAAGGTGTCATTTCGTCTAACTAGACATTGACTTGGTTGGAAGTCAATTGTGTAACCCGTGTCACACAATTGACTGACACTTAGGAGATTAAACCTCATCCCCTTGACTAGAAGGACATTTGAGATTCTAAGACATTCGGATATTTGAATGTCTCCTATTCCTATGACCTTAAGGCTACCATTGTTACCAAATGATACATTACCTCTACTCTTCTTGTGAAATGTGGTAAACAATGATCTATCCCCGGTCATGTGTTTGGAGCATCCACTATCAACGAACCAAGTTGATAGATGCTCCCCCTCAATCATAACCTACACAATTCGAAAAATAGAGGTCTTAGGTACCCAAACCTTGGGACCTAAAGCATCAACTAAGCATGACTTTGGCACCCATGCCTTAACAATTTCTTTTGGATTTGGGTGTCCTAGATTGTCTCATGTCAGTCCTAGACATGAGAGATACAAATGAGGGTTCCTTAGGGCGGTAACCAATACCGGCCCTATTGAGAATTTCCCAAGAATATTCTTGAGCTTCTCAACTTCACTCTTCAATGATTGGTTTTCCTCCACTAACTCATTATCATGCAAATCACTGATTTCCTCAACCTTAGAGGATTTCAAGCTTACAATCTCATGTTTCAAAGATTTAATTTCATCTTCTAGTAATTCAACATGCAAGTCATCAATGTTATCATCCCTAGAAGCTTTCAATTGATCAATTTCTAATTGCAATGCTTTAACTTTGTTTTTGGATTTCTTAAGCATACTAGTTAAACATGCAATTGCTCTATAACATTTTTCAAGCTCGGGAGAAGTTACCTCTTCATCATCCGAAGATGATGAAGCCGCGTTTGAGGAGCTTGAAGATTCTTCACTGCTCTCCTCTCCAAGAGCCATGAGTGCCACTTGCCTTGTGCTCTTCTCCTCCTTCTCATCATCGGATGAACTAGAGGATGACTCATCCCAAGAAGCCTTCAAAGCTTTCTTCTTCTTCTTGGATTTCTCTTCTTTTCTTTTAGGTTTCTCCTCCTTCTTAAGCTTCGGACATTCATTCTTGAAATGCCCTTTCCTACCACACTCAAAGCAAGATGCATTATTCTTATCAAGCTTGAATTCACTAGTGTTACCTCTCCTTTTGAAACGTCGTCTCTTCGCATCATCCTCCGCACGAAGTTCGCCATTTCGGATGAAGAGGAGCCACTGCCATCTTCCTCCGAGTTTGACTCGGATTCGGAGAGGATGAAGATGATGAAAGATCCTTCTCCTTCTTCTTCTCCTTCTTCTTCTTGTTGATCCGGTCCCCTGCAACTAAGGCAATCCCCTTCTCCTTGGGGCCTTTGTTAGCCATCTCATGCAATTCCATCTCACAAAATAAATCATCTAGCTTTACAATAGATAAATCCTTGGATACTTTGTAGGCATCCACCATGGATGACCACAAAGCATTCCTTGGAAATGCTTTCAAGACATACCTCACAAGGTCGCGATTCTCGACCTTTTCATCAATTGAATGAAGTCCATTAAGGACTTCCTTGAACCGGCTATGGAGCTCACTTACCGACTCATCTCCTTCATGGAGAGATTTTGAAGTTGATTGAGGAACAAGTCCCTCTTTGCAATCCTTGAGTCTCGGGTGCCTTCATGGAGCTCTATGAGTTTGTTCCACAAGTCTTTGCACTTGTGAAGGGACCAACCTTGATGAGTTGGTCTTTGTTCATGCACATTATAGAGTGACAACCGCCTTCGCGTCGGCTTCACTCTTCTTGTTTGTTCGGCAGTCCACCGTGAGATTCGAGTCCTTGCCTTCATCATCCTTAGGAAGGGATGAATCCCTCCTTCCCCGCGAACCACGTATGGATATCCATCTTCAAATAGTATTCCATTTTGATCTCCAATATTGGAATCGGCGCCATCAAAGAATGGAGGTCGGGTGGTGGAGAAGCCTTCTCTCAAAGCCATCTTGTTGAGAACTCTCGGTTGTTAAGCCGTAAACAGCCCTTGCTCTGATACCACTTGTTGGGAACGAGATGGCTAGAGAGGGGGGGTGAATATAGCCAATCACTTCTTCTTTGAAGAGTTATCAAATTTCTGCACTTGAAGTTATTAATAGCACAGCGGAAGTATGGGAAAACAAAACTTGCAGAAACTAAAAACCAAAACCTAACTAGCAAGATTAGCAAGATCGCTAACAAGGAGATTTTACAAGGTTC